>CAJPEV010000212.1:85486-160389 GCA_905338385.1 Darwinula stevensoni | reverse complement strand
ATTTCGAGAATAATAATTAATTCCCAGAGTTGATGCCTTCCTGGGGGGGCCTTTTTTTTTGTTTCAATTTATAATGGACCTCCCCGTGGATCAGCAGGAACCGAGTTTCCTCTTCTCTTCGTGATGATGTTGCAGGGATGCAGATGACCTTTCTTAATGGTGGGTTGGACATCTGCTCGAGCAATCATGGGGGAATATCCTGTCAGCTGTGCGAATTATCGACTTTGCTGGAGTTGCAGGCGAGGAAAAAACGCGAGCTGACTGTTGTTGAAGCGAGATTGCTTGAGATCGCTTGAGATCGCTCGAGTTTTGCTCGATTTTTCGACGTCGATTGGGCAAGAAATAAAAGTTTGCTCGTAATAAAGGCTCAAAATCATTCTTAACTGGGAGAAAGAGATCTGAATTCATGAATTCATCTAAATATATTTGAATCTGTAAGAGTTTCTCTGGAAGCGGAGTTCTGGGAATTCGGTGGAGTACACATCGGAGAGGGTGCAGAGAGCCGCCACAAAGAAGGGGCCAAAAAAAGAAGAGACGAGAGGGGGGGGGGAGGGGGGGGGGGGGGGGGGTCTGGATCGATGGACGGTAGACGGGATAGCGTGCAGGGGAGATCACGAAAACCGATATCTACGGCTGCAGACGTCGAGGAGGTACCCTCCTCTCCAAACACGCCTTCCAAGTGTGTATACCTGGAGATATGATACACTAAAAGCGTTGCCTCCCCCTTCAGTTTTTTTCGTTGTTGGCGCGGGGCCAGAGACGGTATTCCTCCGTGCATGATGTTTTGTAGCGAGACGTGAGGTCATCGTCTTTTGCCGTTTTGGGACGCTTATCTCGCGTCTTCCCTCGCGCCCATCTGGATTCGATGTCGCCCTCAAACCGAGACTTCTTTTTTCTTCCGAGATTCCTTTTTTCCCTTCGGTCCTTCGTCAAGGTGGATCCCCGGGAAGAGACTCCGTCTCTCAGCGATCCGGTTTCCCGTCGCGGCGAGGAGAAGCCGGCGCGAGGGGAATCCGATCTTCGAAGAGGGGAATCCAGATGGGCATTGGACCTGGATGGGAATCCAGATGGGAATCGGAGCATCGGATCCAGATGGGAGAGGCTGATGACGCGAAGCCGTTGCATGACCCCGGCACACAGATCACTTCTGACACGGACGCCGGCTTCACCTTCCATTAACGTCCTGGTACTGCTGATTACACCCTCCCTATTATGAGGGTCCGTTGATTATACGGAAGAAGAAGTAAGGCAGCCTAGGTCAGGGGGAAAAGCAAGCTCACTCTCCTACTAATGGACGGGGAAGAGAGAGAGAGAGAAAAAGAGAGAGAGAGAAGGACCCCCTGTGAATGTGCTGGCCACTGGTCTTCTCTTTTTAGGAGTCACAGTGGGAGGTATGTGTGAAAAATGATCTCGGGATCCACTCTTGAATGACGGGCCCTGGCCCCCATATAACCCAACAAAAGAGCTACATAGTGAGTGAGAGAAGGGGGGAATGGATCCTCCATCAGAGACCGCACTCCTTTTTTTCTCTCCTCCGACTGAGTCCACTTAGGAAAGGCCAAATATCTACTCTCTACTCCTCTTCATTCTGCCGTGTCATGAAGAGAGAGGCAGTCATTCCCTCTTTCTTTGTTTCCTCTACCCCCTTATTTTTTTCCTCCTCCCCTTTTCCTTCATCCTATCCGATCCCGAATTACTCGCTCTTCCATCATGGCCCGGTCCGACGACCTCTAGTGGGAGAGAGAAAGAGAGGAGCAAAAAAAAACTTCCCTTTCCCATCAGACTTGGCTTCCATCAAATTCAAGAGCCAGATACGGGGAAGGATCCAAATATGATTTTCCTCGTAGCAATCAATAAAGCGCGAAAGTGCCTGTTCTCTTTCTCCACCCCTTTCCAGGCTGAAAAATCACCTCATCACGTCTGAAAACTATCGAAAGAATAAAATCGAACGTGTTCCATCCCCTCCTGACGCGATGATCCCTCCTGCAAATTCCAAGTTTGCACTCCCCTGGGGTGTGGAAAAACCAGAATCTCATTCCGAGGGCCCCTATCAATTTCATTCCGTATATGTTTATCTTCCATCAGAGGGGCCAAGACGGAAGTTTTCGGAGTCCCTATAACAAAAAAAAAAACGATGTGAGATCCTACAGCCTGAAGAGTGACCCTTGAGTCAGAGATCCTTGTAGGCGAGCAAAATTGGATCCCGTTCTATGCCTTCATCGCACCGGGTTGCCAGATATTACATTTCAATTCTATCTAATTTCGCTTCCATATCGGTTATCAGGCTGTTCCGTTAACAGTACACGTTATCCATGTTTATGCTGTGTTGTTTGCAATGACTGTTGATAAAATTGATGGGAGATAACTGCTCAGTGGGGACAATTAAACGTGCCCCCCATTGGCAGATGGATTAATCACTTGACATCACTGAGATTCGGACATGGCGTTCTACGTGTTGGCAGACGACGGGGGGGATGACTGTCCACAGACGTTCTCGCTGAGGTGGTCGAGAATCCAGACGGGCCTAAAGTTAAGTCTAAATGACCCAAGACTCGATGGTTGAGACGAGTGGCGGAAAAAATAAGGTGAGTTGAGGTTTCAACCGAAGACAGTCTTAGGGATGGTGCATAGAGAGATCTGTACTGGAAAGTTCAAGTCTCGGTTACGGCTAGGCCTATTGGGCAAAAACATCTAGCTCAAGAGAGAAGTTGTATTCAAACGGAGTAGGCCTTAAACGAGATACGTGTCAAATCTCGAAAATGCCATGGTTAGCATAGACATAGTCTATAATAGCCCTTGGGGCTATTATAGACTATGTCTATGCTAACCTATTTGCATATTTCTGCAGTCTGACCCGACTGAGTGTGCCTAGGCCTGTGCCCGAAAAGAGTTAGCCGCTAGTCGGCATACATTCCATAGGCCTATGGACGTTGGAGGTTTGGGTTGGGCCTCATCAGGCCCCTCCAAGGTCGGTAATCTACTCCCGGCTATCTCTCCTGTCTGTCATATATGATAAGATTGGTGTGTCTGCATCAATAGTGTCTTGGAGAATGGCCGGGTAATAACCTACTTTAATGCGTGGCTCTTCTCTCGTTTCCTGTTACTGATGGCGTACCGATAAGCCTACATGCTTTCACCTCCATAGATATGAATTACGAGCAATCCAAACTTTTCTTTATCTTGTCCCGTCGGCAGATGGAAAACGAACGAGGAATGAGACACGACTTTATTATGTGCTCCACACACGTACCAACGTGTTCCGATTAGTAATTAACTATTCATATAGTTATTTTGGATTATTTGAAGAGGATAGCGAGACTACTCGTTCCAATAGCCTCAGGGGGAGGCGGTGAAGAACAGAGAAAAGTCCTTGAAATTAAGGTTTCGTCCCTTCCATTTCATACGTACTTATTATGATTCAGCACTTGTTCGACTTTGGCACGAGTTTTTCTGCTGTGTTTCATATTTGTTCTCTTAATAAATATTGTATCTACGAGCTGTGTTCATATGCCATGGCATGTACTATGGAATTGCAGTGCTGATATCGTATCAGACGCTGCTGTCATACCGGACAGCGATTTCATATCGGATACTACAGACTGTGTCCCATTATCATCATCTTTGTCGTTCGTACGTTAGAAGTCCGTCCCACCGTCCATTTCCTGGACTTCCCCCTCTGGCCGCGTCCAACTGCGTCTCGTCGTGAGCAGGCCGGCACAAGTCCCTGACCCACTTTTCTTTTTTTTTCTTCGCAGTACCGAATCGTATTCGGTGAAGCACCGGACCAGGTGATCGCGAGAGGACACGATCACGCTGCTAGTCCAGGCCGGATTCCCCCGGTTTCCCGTGTGGTGAAAGACGGACGAGGCCTACACACCCCCAGAGCGGTGAGACGCTTTCTCCTCGCGAATATGAGGAACGTGAAACCGCGAAGGGGTCGTTCATCCCCTCGTTTCCTCGCCGCTCTTTTCGATCTCCGTTACAGTCCCATAAATTGGGAGGGGGAAAGGCAAGGCAATATATCCATCGAGACGAGGGTGCTTGCTTCGACTGACTTTAAAGGCGAGGGTGGTCAAGGAGTCCTCTCCCGGACATTTACTGCCCACCGGTCTTCAATCCGCGGAACAGAAAGAAAAAAGCCCCCTGCAGATATTTGATTTTTGACGCGACCCGCACCAGAAGGTGTCACCAGTGCGGAACTGGCGCCTTTCACGTCACTGCTCGTTCGGGTGACCGAGACGGTGAATCTTTCAGCCGTTATTTCTACCTGAGGCTTCCTCATCCGCATTCATTTTGACAATCGGAAAGATTCTCTGATCCCTTTCCTCGGAGCTGGTGATGGAAAAGGATTTGCCTCGAGGCTCGCTTCCAGCGTACAATGTACAGTATAAATGCATTCAGATGTCAAAAATGTTTCTCCCTCTTCCACGAAGGGCACAAGACAGCTGAAGAAATTGGTTCCACCGAAACGGATCCGTAACGAATCTCTTCTGCTTGTCAGATGAAACTGGTGATTCGTCCCCTATTGATTAAACGAGTCGAAGGGAAAGTGGGATTTCTGAAATGTTTTGGCATCTCAGCGCGAAATTCTTTTCCGCTCGTTACGAATGATTGAAAAACGGGATTTCTCTTGGGCAATGAGGAAGTCGAGCCGAACCAGTGTTCTGGGATAACTTGTAGAAGATTCGCTGTTTTCTTTTCCTCTTGCGTTAGCGCGTAGGAAGGGACTAGATTCACTGGAACGAGTTCATCTGATAGGACCAGCGAGACGAGATGGTCCGATTTGCGGGAGATTCAATTTGGCGGTGGAAAACATGGCCCCAGAATGGTATTGACACGCCCAGACAACGGGGAACCGAGGATAATGAGATCGTTAATCGAGTTTAGTTTTTCCGCTCGAGTGTTTTGTCGCCTGCGAGGATTCGTTTTCCCTCCATCCTCTCGCGATTCTGTAGCCGGGAGATCGAGGACGTCTCGTTTTCAACCGGTTGCCTTCGAATCGCCGCTCACCATCTCATGAATGACAGGGAGAAAGGGAATATCCGACCCAGGTTATGGCGTCTGAGACATCAAAGGACCGGGTTGCCCGAGAAGTGTCGTCACCGACGTGTAGTGGTCCCACGTGGGCGTAGAGTAGTTGAAGCCATCTCCACTAGGTGTCATTAGTGAGGAGAGGCACTCCCAGTTTTGATGCAACTTCTCGTGCAGGTGAAAGACCGAGGATCGAGAAGCTTTTTGCCATCATTTATCGCTCCCCCCGATCAGATTCAGTTTTACACCTCTCGAGATTTCATTATCGCGTTATTTCGAGCTGGGGGTAGAGTGAGACAAATTGCGATTCACGTTGGCCTTGAATCCGCCCCCTCGCCTATGTTTTACATCGATGGTGAGGGATCTATACCATTCGAGAAAAAAATTCACACTCCGTCCGTTCCCGTTTGAAACCGGACATGGCTGCAATTTTGTTGAAAAAGGCTGAATGGATTTATTGTTATGTATATTATCATGCGATGTAGGGGGCGAACTTTATGGCAGGATTGGAATTTGTCTCACCCCGTGTAAGGACTTTTTCTGTCGTCCGAGACAAAGGCGTCCTAAATTACTTCCTCGACCTCGCTCAACTGCGTTTGGAATGGTTGGAGCGTCTGCATCCGCTTTGTTACGTCTTTCTTCTTTCTGTTCGCATCATTCGAATTTCAGGGGAAATTCGGCGCGTCACGTGTGCCGGGATCTGCTCTCGAAGGCGGTGCATGGCTCATGTCACGTTCTCACCCGAGTCCAAGTGCGAAAAGAGAGAGGATTCGGGCTTTTTGTGACGTCAGGGCGCTGAACTAGGAATTTTTCATCTTCTCTCTCTCATCGCATCCCAGCAGGAGATCGTCGGGGGAAAAAAAGCCAAAGAAGGTAATGACAGACTTGCACCGCGTTTCCATGTAAGTTTCGCTTAAGTGCTTTTGGCCAAAGTCGACTCGAGCAGCGACACGTTTCTATGGGAGTCTCCCCTCTCGAAGCACTTGGAGTGCATGGAAACCGTGGAGTGGATTTAAGGACCAGAGAGAAACCAATCTGGCAGCGAGACGGCGAGGGACGGGAGGACCGGCCCTCGCCGTCTCGCTGCCAGGCGTGCTCTCTCCGGTCCTCTCGGTACGCAATCTTGGGATTGGAGCCACGTTTCGTCCCCCGCTAATTTCCCATTGCGGAATCGCGTTTGATATTGCCGGCGCGATGCTATTATCGATCTTGTGCGTGTTGCTGTGGGTCTCTCCTGGACACTTCCTTTTGGGGCTATCATCTCGTATGCAAAGATTAAGGGCGATTGTAGAGTTTCGTTTTCGAAGGGTTAAGTACTCGATACGATGATTTACTCTGATACGTGCGTCATGGCGTGACTTCGGCCCCAAACGACTTGTTAAGTCCTCAAATCATCATAAGTCGAAGAAAATAACAATTTCTAATGGAACACATACTCGACCGTGCCCTCAACCCTGATTTACGCTCTATGATGGTTGCTGTGACGCGGTTACTCTCTGATATTTGATATTTTTACGCGCCGAGTCGAGCGAAGTTTGCGACGCTTTCGTGGGGCGTGCGCACTCGCACGGTCACGGCAGGTCGGCTCGAGAAAACGCTTTGCATGTGGTGCATGAATGCCTTCCGAAGGCATCGGAAACGGACTCATCACCGCGGGAGTCCGTGAATCTCTTTCCAGCGGCTGCGGGGAAGCCTTAAGTTCGAAAAGCAAACTCGGACGCGAGATTGGTTTCTTCCAGGAACTGCTTCAATCTCACGGATCCCGATCTTCGAACTGGGAAGAAAAAATGAGTGGGTCTCTCGCAGGTGAAGAGAGACGGCCTTATTTTTGCTTTATTCTCATAGTGAGCATGAATTAATCATGCGAAGGGAAATGAGATTTTCAGTCTACCTCGAGGATAACAGCAACGATATTTTCGCATTTCGTTCGCTTTTCCAGAACTAAACTCGTTGTCTCCTGCCGCGGCGAAGCCAGGAAAATGCTATTTCCCTTGTGGCAAAGGGCAATTTGAGGTAATGGATCGGTTCTTAAGAAGCTTAAGAAAGAGGAATGGGATTTATCCCCGGTCGTGAGCCTGAAGGAACTGCTGCATGGGGTTCAATGGGGAGAGGCGAGATGGTCCGATCTGCGCGGGATTCGATTTGGCGGTGGAAAACATGGCCCCAGAATGGTATTGACACGCCCAGAAAACGGGGGGACCGAGGATAATGAGATAGTTAATTGAGTTTAGTTTTTCCGCTCAAGTGTTTTGTCGCTTGCGAGGATTCGTTTCTCGTTTCGGTAGGCACGAGACCCCGGACGCCTCATATTGGATATTCCCCTCTCCAGCAACGGAAAGTTTTTATTGCCGCCCGTCTCGTGTCTAGAAAGTTACGGCCTGTCTCGTCATCGACTCCCTGCGAGTGATGAACACGATCCGTGAGGCCGGAGATGATCCTGTGATGATCGTGCCGAGCTGAAGCCCCATGTGCCTGGGCAATGTGGTCGTGAGATCCTTCATTCCGCGTTGCATCGCTTTTCATTTTTCGAGATGCAAATTTCGTAAATCGTATGCAAATAGGGAAAAAGAGAAGAGATTGAAATGATTCCAAGAATTTTCCCCTGGGAGTTTCCGCTACAGTTTAGAAGGCTAAGGCCTTGTGAGAGTCTCCGATGACATTCCAGGTGTCGCAAAAGAGCCGAACTGCATGCCCTGAGAAGCACACTTCCGTGGATTTCGACCGATCTGAAGAGACGCACGCGAGGAAAGCTTCTATCCATTTTGATGACGTATATATTTTAAATCCTTTCATAGCATATTTTTCATTTAACCTGCCTTAATTGCCTGTTCTTGAAAACTAACGGGTCAATTTTCACGGTTCTAAGTTCCAAGTATATCGCGCCAAGAAGCTTTTAAGTGCGATTAACCTTGCTACTTTTCCCGTTTGGCTCCTGACAGCGCTAATCTCTCGGTATCGAGCGGATTAAAAAAAAAAAGGAAAAAAAAAAGAGGGGTGGGGGGAGCGAATGCAATTTTCATGTGATTCCCACCTTTGGAGTCCTATAATTGACGAGCGTGTGAATTATTGAATTACTGAAAAAAAAAGCCAATCAGGAATTTTGAAATGGCCAGTCAGTTGACAGACCGGGTCATCAATCTTGGAATAGGTGAACGCTTCGTGCCATACTCCATTACGAGGTGAAGCTTTTTTCTCGTATTATTCCTTTCGGGCTGCCTTTATGCTGCGACTCCAACTCCTGAATGTTTTATTCCCACTACTTAATACCTTTGTTAGATCGATGGATACCCAGGGGGACGGAATGGGAAGGGGGAACCGAAGTTTCTCAACTCGGATCACGGGGTGAACACTCAGATACAATCAAAGGTCACCTCGTGATGAATGAGTGATTTTCATCATCTCGAAATGAGGGATTTTTTTTTTCATTCGTCCGTCTGACTCGCGTGAGCGTATAATATACCCCGGAGCCGACGAACGAGTCGTTCGGCGAACATTTTTTCCTTCGGTATAACTCTTTCAGTGAAACTAGGATTTCAAGTCACGTAATCGGATAATGATGATGTACCGGCTGTGCGATTTCGTGCCCGCCGATAAAAAAAAAAGAAGAAAGAAGGTCACGCCTTGTTTTGCTGACCGCATGATTATATTTATTCATGGCTCTGGAGGCGGGAAGAGCGTGGATCCTGGAGGCATTCTAATATCACGGGGGTTGGTTTGAAGATTAAAAAAAAAAGTAAACCCGTTCTAAGAACGGGGAATCCCGTCCACTTTCCTGCCGATGAAGCAGGAAGGCAGAAGTACGAGGTAGAATGAGGTCGAAGCCAAGATGTACCCCACTCTGCAAGGCCGGAAAATGCTCCTAATTGGATCCCCGATCAGCGTTGGCATAAGCCACGGCATGATTAGGTGAAATGAATCCCCTCATCCCTCCTAAACCCCAGCCCCGCACCTCAACCCCAACCCCAACCCCAACCCCAACCCCAACCCCAACCCCAACCCCAACCCCACCTCGCGACGTTTTCCTCGAAGTGAGAAGGACGGCTCCCTCGCCTCGGGGCGATCGGGATCCCCGCTGGGCCACATCTCATCGATCAGGTCGGGGTTTAAATGCAGAACGTCGACGGGCCTGCTTCCGATCAGGGGGTGGTGTGGTTCATTTGTTTATCTGGGTCAAGGGAGACGGTATCTCATCACTTGCAGATGAACTGAACTAAAATTCTGTATTTCATAAAAATTTCAAGGCAATACCAAAATATTACTCTTTTTTTAAAATATACTCTGACAATGTGCTTATCTGTGTCGTGTGAAGTTAGAAGTTAAGTGATTTAAGGCATGAGTGTTTAATTTGTAACTTGTTCCCATCTTGTTGAAATTCGTTCGTATTAATTTGTAATTTTTTTCCCTTCAAGTTTCTCATGAAAATATTTAAAGTCAATACAGTCAAAAATGTAAGGAATCGAAATCCTGCAAATATAATATGACCCGAATTTTCGAGGCGAGCCTGAAACGAAGCGAAGCAGCACCGTTCCATGTCACCATTCGTTCGCCTACCCGATTGACACTGGAAGGCCTCACGACCGTGTCGTGACGCTCTTGCACGTCCCACGCCCTCGCCCTCGCCTTCCCGTCACGAAGGAGTACTGGTACCAGTACCTTCCCAGGTTCCCCTCCGTCATTTCCGGGATCCTTGGGAAGGGGACCCCTTCTGTTGTCTCCCATCGATTCTCTCAAAGCCAGCCTGCCTCACTTCGATTAGCCACTTTCTTCTCTCTCTCTTTCCCACCATTACGTGATGCCAAATCCATTACAAGGCACAAAGGAGTTGGATTGCCCCTCCACTCCTCGCACGTTGTTCGAAATGCGGCCTCGCATCGTTTCGTGTCAGTCCCGTGAATGGCTCGTGGATGATCCTCGAACGAGGCTTCGTGAATCTCATTCATGAACACCGATCGAGGATCAGCTCTAGAGTTAATGATTCATGGGTCGCGAACCGTATCGCAAATACCGCTCCCCCGGTTCGGATCGATTTCGGTGGCAACGCTTTTTTTTTGAGGCCACCAGGAATCCATATACGGCCATAGAGAATTTTCCCTTTTTTTCCCCTCCGTCTGTCGTCGTCGTCACGTGAGGCTTTTCCCTTATCTCCCTGGGTATCGCTTTCCATGCAATCATGGCGTGACAATCCAGTTTCTCCCTCTCTCGTCGACCCCGAAAACGGACTCGTCCGGCCCCGTACGATGCGTTCCATATAATAGGGATTTAGGGTGTGAGGAGGAGGAGGACGAGGAGGAGGAGAAGGAGGAGAGATCGATGCCCCTGCTTCGCACACGAGCCCGTTCGACCCAGGGACTCCACGGGGGTACAGGAATTCAGGTTATTACCCGTCCACAAAGGAAGGCGCCTTTCCAACTCCCTTTTCTCATGGTAATGGCCTGGACTCCGTACCATCTTTTGTGCGGGGGGGAGGGGAGGGAGAGGGGGGGACGACTGCGTTGCCCTAGAGGAGATATTGGGGTCTGGGTAAACAGGGGGCCAGAGATGGGGCAAACAGAGGCCTCGGGCCACTCAATATATATAAGATGGACCTCCGGGATGAAAACTTGCAGCGGAACTCCTGTCCGGAGATCCGGCCTGTCCGTCAGGTATGAATCTCGGGCGGACGGAAATTTCCATCGTGAAAAAAGGACCCATGGGAGAAAGGGGGAATGCGCATAGAATCTGCATAAAGTCTACCACGGGGCCAATATCTCACCGAAGGGAGGAGAAGCTGAAAAAAAGGAAGAGGGATCGATAATACATATTCCCATGCGGAATTATGCAAAACGACCGCAACAACGGGACGGAAGGAAAAAAAGAAGAGAAAACGGTCGAAGCTGTGCGATACATAAACCTATATATAGTTGCTGCACAACGGATACTCATTTATCTTAGAACTAGAGTGAATATTTCATCACGGCGGTTATGGATTGTGACTTTCTAAGACCAATCCTTTTCTCTCTCTCTTCCCTTCTCTTTCCTCCTTTTCTTTTTTTTGCTCTGGACGGAAGAAATCGTCTGCTAATGGTGTCTGACCCGGGAACGTATACTTAGGGATCATTAGTTCCCATCGCGGATCGCAGGTATTGACACAAGCTTTCCTTTGTCTCACGCCCGATTAGGCCACATCACCTCCTTCGGCCAATTTAACAAAAAAAAAGGTTTTTCCTTTGCATCTTCCCAGTAATGTATGCGTCGACCTGTCTTGGCCTGGGTTTACTTCTCCGTCGAGAGAGTAAAAAAAAAAAAAGGTCGGAATTCACGATGACAGCCTGTCCGCGCGATGAAGTTGTTGTGGCACGTGGAAAGGGAAGAAAAAAAAGGGGGGGGAGAAAGAGAAGAACTTTTTTTCTTTAAGAGGCGGAGAGGAAAAATGCGAGAGGGATAACAGGGAGGAGTATGTGGAGACGTGACAGCGGGAATGCGGAGAATCCCCTGGCTCCGATCTTTCTGGGGCATTTGCCTTTTTCACACTATGCGGCGTAGTTGAGGCGGCAACAACGTTCTCCGTCGCGCACACATGCAATGCCTCTTGTTTTCTCTTTCTGGGTGTCGGATGGAGGTGAAATCGTCACGCGATGGATCCGGAATATCTCGTACGATCAATTGGAGCGGAAGGAATTTCCAGTTATTTGATGGCGTGAGGGGGGGTGAGGGGATCAAGAGGATCAATGGCCTATATCGGTCAGTCGAGTAAATGTGAAATCCGTAGGCGGTGCTTGGACGTAGAATGCGTGTGCATTAGATGAGGATCGAGGTTTAATGGTTGAATGCGATAAAAGAGTTTCATTGTAAACGAGGGTATATTTTGCAGTGAATGCCTATTCTTGTTCTTCCCACTCAGCGTTGAGATTTCTTTCGTCTTGTCTTTATGGATGGACGCGGGGGTTGGAGTTAAGGCAATTCTAGGAAAGTGCGGGGTCTGATGTGGGGGTTTAAACCCCTACTTTCATTGCCACGTTGGTGCTGTGGCGATGGAAATTAGAGTTTCGTTTCGGAGTCTTGGTTGATCGAGCAAAAATTGTGGGTTATATCGGTCTTTTGGTTTAGGTTGCGGTTTCGGATGTTCTCCGTTACTCTTGCAAGTCTTGCAATATTATGCAGTGTAGACATACATCCCCGAGACGGAATGAGGTAAACATTACAGCTTCGTTTGAAGCTCTTAAATGGAAGAGCCCCAGGAAATGTTCGGAATGAGAATGAAAGGCCGCGGTAAAGTGGCACAAGTAGCTGGACGGACCCTGTTCCCCTGTTCCCATGGAGTGCCTCCCCGTCTTCTTTCCCCTCGCACGGGATGCAAGACTGGGAGGTTTCGTCTCACTTCCATTTGTTTTTCCCGTGGTGATAGAGGAAGGAACTCTCTATGGGCTTGCCAAGTGCGAATTACTCAATTTTTCTTTTTCCGACTGCAATCCTGGGAAGCTTAAGCTCCGGTAGGGGGCACCATGGGGAATTCCGTTCGAGCCGTTTTTCTTCCACTCGAAGCCGAAGTATTCGGTCAGATGTCTCTACTGTGATGAATGCAGACCATTCGCGAAGTTGAGCCGTCGCCTCTGGTGCGAGAAATCCAGGTTCCCTCTGCTCCTCGGGTTTCCATTTCTGCATCGGATTCCAAGTTCATCGAGCTTCCTCAGCAGACGATACCGAAATGAAGTCATGCTTCAGCAGGTGCTAGAATTGCGTCCGAAATCGACTCGCCGGGTCGGCTCACCGGCCGAGCCTACGAGCGATCCCATCTCCGTTGCGACTTTCATTCGTCGACCGGATCCTCGAGCAGAACACCTGCGTAACGTGACGGCAATAAAAAAAAGTGCGTGTGCAAGGAGTAAATGGCAGATGCTATCTCCTTTTTGGCTCATATCCTCTCGGTACGTAAGAACTCATTGGCCAAATCAAGAGTCCGCGGGTCTTCTCTCTTTTCCTTTTCCTTTTCCTTTTCCTCTGCCTCCTCTCGAGATCGATATAAGGCGGGGAAGCTCCTCGAAAAAAGGGAGAGACTTTTTCCGTCTTTTCCTTTTCCCATCCAGTGCTCAGTGCTCTCTCCTCCTGATCCTATCAATGAAGCTAATGAAAAGCTGTGTCCTCCTTCCCTCCTCCCAATGGGTTCTTTTTTTCCCTTTTGGTCCTTATTTCTTTTTTTTTAGACCCTGCAATTGTTTGGGAAGTACTCTAAGGGACGCTTATCTACGAAAAGAGTCCCTAATTTCTGATCCCGACCGTTCCCTTGCGGTCGAAGAAAACATCAACGATTACAAGGTAGTGTTCCTCACCGTCCAGAAAAAGTGAAATTAGGTTTCACAAGCGCACAATTTCACTGATTGATTGGCGAGTTCCCCAAAAGGAAAGATCGATGGCATTCAGGGAGCCATATCGGTAGCGTGACTTAGGGTTTCGACCCCCGTGCAAACACATATAAGGAAACTGTGTACACGCGCATGATGTGCTTACCTTGAATAATGCAGGGCCTTCGGAGCCGTGCGTGCACAAGTCAAGGAGGAAAAGGGAAAGGAAAGGAAGATTCGACGGGATCGTAACGAGGACGATATCCTTTTACTTGAAGGTGGTGAAATCACCGGTCTCTCGAGTTTGTACGCAGCTCCTGCGAAGAGGAGGCGTTTCGTGAATCATTGAAGAGGCCTCTGTGCAGAAATAATGCAGGGGGCGTCATCTGCCCCCAGAACATGAGGGAAACGTCAGGAAAAAGATGCATGGTCTCATTGCTCCCTCAGCCTTATTTGGAGATGAGAAAGTTGGACCAATTAATTCGCGTTCAACTTAATAACGTTCGCCATTCATTAGCATTTCTGTATGTTCTATTCTCCATTTGCACGACTTCTTACGTCCCTGCAGTCAAGAGCAAGAGTTCTACTTCTGTTTGGTAAAACGGCGAAACTCGAACACCTGTCGATTGAGTCGATCGCACGCACCTTGAGGTCGAGTCGAATACACATTATGGCGGTCACCTCGACCGTATGGTTTGTGCGTTCGACTCAACCTTCAGGTGTTCGGGTCCTGCCGTTTTACCCTATAGCAAGTCGCTCAGGCATATCCAGAGGAAGTAGTCAAGTAGTCGTGGTAGTGTTATAGGCCTTCTCAGAGTGCCGCCCGGGATTTCCACCCTTATCGCAAATGTCCTGAGAAGAAAATGAATTTTTTTTTTTTTTTTTTTTGGGGGGGGGGGGGGGGTCTCGATCAACCAAGACTCCGAAACGAAACTCTAATTTCCATCGCCACAGCACCAACGTGGCAATGAAAGTAGGGGGGGGGGAGGGGACTCGGGATCGTCCAAGAAGATGGAAAATCGCTTCAAGCTATTTCTCCGGTTATTAGAGATCTGCACGAATCGATTTTCCGGAACTCGACCGATTTTCCCAAAACCCCATTTGAATCATCGACCCATCTAATCCGAAACCTGATTGCCAAATTGCCAAATTAGCCTCACGGGCCCGACCCGACCCAAACAAAAAGAAATTCAGCCCGTGTTTTCCAGTCTCTTTCAGAATGACTCGATGATGAAATTTATGAAAATGGAGGTGCAATACCGTGTCCTCACCACATGCTGATAAGATTTATACTCGTATACATCATTTCAGATTACAATCCAAAACAGGAAATTCTCCACCGTCTCTGGTCCTTCTCGCAGATAACATGTATGAATGAGAGAGACAGTTGACAGCATTCTATTTCAGACTGTCTTTGTTCCAGTTTAGAGATAAGAATGTAAAAAAAGCTGAAAAATATAACCCTACTCAATCTGAATAGGGATCTTAGGAGGTTCGACCCTAAATTGCCCGCGGGTCGAGTTGGGCCAGCCCGCAGCCCGTGTAGGGCTCTATCAGCGATATCGTGTCAAAGTTGCCCGATCCGAGTTCGAAAGCACATCGATCACAGTCGTCAGTGGGATCATGAATAATGAAGGTTCTATGTGCGATCGAGAAGTGTTTGCGGGTGAGTCCGTGAAGCAACACGAGTCGACAGAGAGGGCATGCACCCTGGAGCTTCTGTTAGTCGAGAAATTAGAGGAGTCGTTGATGACGTCATGAACGATGCGGAGTACTGAATTTTTCATCGTACATACCTGAGCACCATCAATAGGTGCTGCCGAGCCTTTCCCCTTTCTACGACCTCTTTCCGGCTCGCGTATTCATGTATTCATCTTCTCGTATTCCTCTCTTGAGCAACGGAGGAATGGAGTTTAGCATACTTCATGCCCTCAAACTCAAAAATCACTCCAAGGAATTTGAAGTTCCTTCGCCCCTGGGGTGAGAAAACAGGAACTCGTTTTAGTAGATGTAAATCTCCTTGTGTGTGTGTGTGTGTTTTTCCACCGAGCAGCCCTACCTGGGGGGTTTTCTGAAAAGAAAAACAACAAAAAAAGAGACGGGCCTGTAGAGCGAGACACGTGCCCTTTTCTCAGCTGGCGATTCACTGTTTCGTGCAGACGAGCTAAATTAGATGCCATTAGATCCCGTGGAGGTCTGGCCTTGCGTCCATCATCCACACGGTCGTCCGATATAAAATTTCAATTATGTCGACCGTTTTTTGCTTTCGAATCGTTGCCCGAGTCCTCCGTTCGCGTTGGGCGATATCCATGTCCTCGTTCATGTCGTTGCAATCACGTGAGATTGAAGCTAAGTGGAGGTGCATAGACATGCCCCATGGGACACGGACGGCCGCTGGAGATCATTGAGGTCGGCACGGCGCCCCAGGTGCTGACGCATGACCGGAGAAGGCTCTCCACGAACAACGTTCTCGCCGAGATGGTTCGAGAAAGTCGAGGTTGGCTCATTATAGGCTTAGCGTCGCAGAGATGGTCCGAGAAACTGGATATACGCTCATAAAGGCCTAATTGGCCCGTAACTCGGGGGGCTAGGACTCTTAAATGGGAAAAGGCCGACCTACCTGAAGACACTTCGCGGACTGAACCTGGGTCTAGATAGTTCCATTGATGGCTATTCTGATTCGTAATTGCTCTAGCGATGTTGGGTTATTCGTTTAGGATGTAGAGTAGTGTTATTTCTTGACGAAAGTGTCAACGAAGGGATTTTTATTTTCGCCGACGATAATGACGACGAGACGAAAATTGTAGCTCACGACGAAAAGACGGTTGATCGGGTGACAAAAACTCGACGATAATGGTTGCTGATTTTCGTCTATGAGACGAAGACAAGGACTAAATTGAAATTTGCTAGCTAAAATAACGCTGGTGTAGAGACCACTCCTCTTTCTGTTCTAATTAGGGAAGGTAATTGTAATATTGTAATATTACTACGTACTTTATTTAACGCGGGACTTAGAACTCTCTGAATTGCGAAAGGAGTCTTTCTTTTTGCATTGTTCTCTTCGCACTCAAGACGTTGCTAACTTAGATAAAAGCCCCGTCTCTCTTTCTCTCTCTAAAGTGACATGTGGATGTGGCCATGACGAGAGAAAAATAAACCTAAAGGGCGCAATGAATTCAATTAGAGACCAGATAAGGCAGTGCATGATTGCGGGAATCTCGCGTATTTTCCATGGAACCGGTCCGACCAGAACCGACCCTCGGCTGGATCCAAAAAAGTCTTTCGCGGGAAACCCATCAGCAGAGCCCCGTAATGCGAGCCAGGAGGAAGACATACGAAGGAGCGGGAGAAGGGGACAAGGGAGGCAGAAAATGGAGAAAATGTCATCGATCGAGGGGGGGGAATCACATTTCCCCCGTTCCCTTCTTCAATCGGACACACATTGCACATTGTCAGTATTCGTTTGGCGCCGACGTAGACAACTTTTTTTTTATGACGCACTTCGCTTTCCTTTTTCCTCTTGAAAACAGCTGTCACATGGAAGTAGAGAGGGAAAAAAATCCATTCGTCACATAACCAAAGCAAAAACAAACAATCGAAAGGCGCCGGGTGAAAAAGGGGTTCGTATGAGAGAAAACCGGACGAAAATCCCAGCTGTCGCACATAACATTGCTAAATTTCCCTTCGACGCATTTGTGCAGGTATAGTAGTTGCAGGGCTGTTCCCCCCCTTTTTTTTTCTCTTCCCCCTCTCTCTATTTCTTTGGGGCTTTCGTTTTCCTCAGTATTGTGTCTAATCCAATCTGAACCTCGACAGTGGCAAGTTTTCCCCTCTCGGAGCGGAAAATGGCCGCTTTCTTCCCTCTCCTTTTCTTCCTTTTTCTCTTTCCGTCGGATATATCCGCCTCCGTTCAAGATTAACATGATCCAGGTATTTGGAAGGAAATGTGATGTTTTTCCTCCCGGCAGGATTCCTTCCCTTGAGCATGCAATCAAATTCACTTGTTCCCTCCTTTTTTCCCTCCCTTCCAGTGAGTAAAAAAAAAGGGGGGGGGGGGGGGGAACCCCCCACCCGCGGGGGGNCTTGTGTCACTTGGAGAGAAGAAGGGGGGGGGGGGGGGGGGGGGAAAGCCCCAACTCTCGAGTGGATAGAACCACGTAGTAATTCAAGCATTCTCAAGCGTCGATCTTCAAAGCGAGAGAACGTTGTGGGATATTTAATCAAAGGCGGGAACGATTTTTTTTTCCCCCCTCTCTCTCTTTTTCCTCCTTTCTTTCTATAAGGAGTGAATGAGTGACCCGAGGAGGTCGCCAATGGCAATCTCTCCATTCAGAGTCGCTGGCTTGAATGCCCTGGGTTTCTTCATATCTCCTCACTCTATACATCCTTCAAGGCTTTCACACCATTCACTGCCCCCTTTTTAAAGGACATACAGAAGCTAAGCGGAGAAAAAAATCTCATGGATCACCTGGCCCGTCTTTGGGATTTTTTGTTTTGAATTTATTTCTGGTCTTCCGTCTCAAACCGCTCATGCACCCCATCGAGGGTTTCATACATTTTCCTCAAGATCCCCCCCCCCCCCCCCCCCCCCCCCCCCCCCCCCCNNNNCCCCAAACCCCCCCCCCCCCCCCCCCCCCCCCCAATATTTTCCCCCCTGTGAAAAAAAAGGGAAAAATATCGTCAACTCCCTAAGCCTATTCGAAAAGACCCATTTCAGTCCGATCCCTTGATTGCTCCTTATCCTTCGCCGTGATGCCAGCCAATTGCATATAGCTAGAAAAATGTCTTTATCTCGTTTTCCAGTGATCCCTAGCTTGACGTCACTGCGCGATGGGATCACGAACAAATGAAGGGAAAAGACAGAACTAATGCCAATTGGAAGAGGCTCAGGAAGGAAGGTCTTTCCTGGATAGGTATATTTATCCCTCGGGGATTCTGCCGCAAGAGCAGAATCCCCTTCTTGTTTCCTACTCGCATATTAAGAAAGATTCTCGCATATACTCGCATATACAGTTATATAACGTCCAATCTTACTCAGAACTTCGCGAGAATCTTCGATCAGTTCTCAATCGGGATCATTCGTCTGGTAACGGTTTGGCCTCGTATATTTTTGTTACCCTTTAATCCCGATCGCATAAAACGAATCTTTTTACGACCGTTGTTTCACGACGGATAACCATCTCCCCCCTTTTGTTTCCAGGACTCTTACCGGACATAAAAAAGGTGTTATAGTCCGTATTTATTGCAGAATCGGGCGCAGCTTCTCATGCCTCAAGAAAGAGCGAAAAAGAATTCCCCGCATGTGTCCTCAAAACAATAAAAAGAAAAACATCTTCCCATAAAAAAAAATGCGAGGACGAGGAAATTTGGCACGAAAGACAACCAGGGAATCCCCCTTACGAAACTCCATAGGAATGTAGAGTTGTTTTTGACGTTCTCGTTAACGACAATGCGCGAAAACGCCGCTGACTGTGTGAGCAATCAAGACCCTGTCAGCCTCACGTCTACCGTCTTATTTCTCTTATCCCCCTGAGCTGTCCCGGGAAACAGATTGAGTCGATTGTGAACGTCCACAAGACGAGTGGTTATGGGTGTCACAACCCGTTATTTATATCGGCAGAGGGAGCGTTTTAGAAGGTGTCGTTTAGTTAACGACCTTCTCGAGTCTGGATGAGTTTTCGGGGAAGAACTTCTTCTCCCTTTCCTTGCCTCTTTTTTCACCTATATAAGGCGCAACCCGTTAGAAGCAAATGGGGAATAAATTTCAAGTCGGCCTTTTTTTCCCTCCCGGAGATGCTATATAGAGAGACCGGGACGGCGTTTCGATTGAGGTCCTCCGTCACGAAGACTTGTCGATCACCTTCCGGACGATTGAGAGCAAATATTCCGAACACACGTGACTTCGTTTCGAGGGAAATGAAGGGAAGGAAGAAAAGAAGCATGCCGTGCAGATAGAGGAATGGGAAGTCCCTGCTTCCTCTGTTCCCCCCCCCCCTTCTCTTCTTCATTCCATGCCAATGCTTCGTTCCTTTCATATATTTTCCTCGCCTCCCTTGAATGAAATCTTTTCACACGCTTCGGAATATGCACGCAGTGGTCTGGAAATTGGCATAAGCCTTGGGAGTCAAAAGAGCGTCAAAAATTCCGACCCCGAGGAGCAGAGACAAAAAAATAAAAAATAGAAGGAAGAGAGAGAGAGGAGAGGAGAGATAGGGCTTCCCTATACAGATTGAGTGCGGTAAGGGAGAAAGGGAGAGATATGGCTGGTGTTCCCTTGTAGCAGGATATTAGATGCTCGGGATATTGGTTGGAAGGAGATTCATGAGCGGGGGAATCATTGAAGGATTTCCCTGAAATTCTTTTTCCCTAGATTCCTCACCATCGATCAATCTCAGGAGGATTTTTTTCTCTCGCATTTTTCCCTCCTTTCCTTCCTTCCTTCCTTTCCTCCCCTGCAACGATGAAAAAGGCGTGCTTCCCTCATTTGCTCTTCTATTCTCCAAGATCCCTCCCCTCCCCCTTCCTCTCTGTGCGCTTTTCAGGAATAGATCTCTTCCTAGCTTCCCTATGGGGGATTTTCCCCCTTTCTGTATGGCTTCGCACCATCACATGAGAGGTGGATGTTTAAGTCTAGGGTGACTGGGGATGAGTGCGGATGGTCCGCGCGATGAATCCTTTGAAGGTGCGAAGGGACCGCACGGTGCACCCTCATTGGCTATTCCTCGCCACGTAGCGGTTATTTCCGCAGGAAGGAAGAAGTTTCCCCCGGCGGATTGAAACCGTCTCTCACTCCCTCTGCCGTGGAGGCAAGGTAGAGGAAAAAGCCTCGCCTGTCGTCTAGAGTTTCATTGGAGCCCAGACTTTTGCTTGTCTTGGAACGGCAGTTCTCCACGCATTAAGTGGCTGAGGCTTCCCCGGGTTTTCTCAAGCAACACGCCCACCACCGCCTTTATATTCGGGGCCCCTAAAAGCAATAAATTCTCCGTTCCAAGAGACCTCCACTCGTATTGTTTGCAGTGAAAACACGGCCAGCCTCCGCCTTTACTCTGGCCCGCAAGACAAAGACCTAGATTATTGCAACAGTGCTCGGAAAACACGGCAAGATGATCCACGTCCCCCGGCTCCATTAGAACCTTAGCATGGGGTCGAAGGATATGCGAGAGCGACTCAAGATAGAAGGTGAAATATATATCAGGTTTTCCCGGATAAGAAGGGCGGAAATTTTCCCCGAGTTATGAATGTATCATAATCTGCAAAGTCGATTCCATGCAGTTGTTTCCGCGAAAAGAGGAAGATAAAAGAGCGGGAGAGAAGGTTCCCCCTTCCATCTCCGAGCGACTTCATAAGCTTGGAGAAACAGAGGAAAGTTTTTATGAGACTCGCCCGGGAAAGGCTGGTTCATCTGGGTTACGTGATGAGAACACTTTGCACAGGGATATATCTATGACTGGTTTCTTTCTTGTCTCTTTCCGAGAACCATTTATTCCCTTCTACCATGACACGTTATTCCCTCTCTCTGCCAAAAAAAAGATGCCATGGAAGTCTATGCACGTAATTGCAGCCAATGACGATATTTCCCCGAATGCCGTCTCCAGAGTTTTCTTTTTTCCTCTCTCCCTTCCAAGACAGTATGTGTGGGGTCGCTTGTGAAGGAGGTTGACATTGAACGATAACCCGGGGGTCGATGGATCATCGATCGTGGCCACAGGGGAAGAAGATCGACCCTTATCGACCGTGACGACATGGGATGAAAAGTCGACGGAAGACTAGCCGATGCCCCGCTTCCTCCCATTCATGCTTCACATTCCCTGCACTCCTGCATGATTACTAGAGGAGGCGGATTCTGGGCAAAAGACACGGATCTCTCTCTCTCTCTCTCTCTACCTCTCTCTCTCTCTCTACCTCTCTCTCTCTCTCTCTTTCGTTCCCTCTAATCTGGGAGAATCTGAGGAGATTGCAGGGGGGAAAAATGATGAGAAAATTAAGCCCGAATCGCTTGCAGGGCTTGGCTTGTCTCGTCTGCTGGCTTCTTCCCGTTTGATTGCTTTTTCCGTCTCCATAGCTACTGTCATACTGCCGTGGGATTACGTTCCCATCCAACTTCTTTGCCCACTTCAATGAACCCGCATGCCCCACGTGCCTCATGCTGTGAAAAGGAAAAAAGTCGCTTTTTCAAAGAGAGGATCGATCGAAGGGGTCCTCTGGGCAACATTCCCTCGTTGATATCTCCCTTCCCTCTCTTTCGGTACAGGAAATGAAAATGCAAATCAAAGTTCATTGACTGCCGGATTCTGGATGCAAGTACAAATGAAAGCCTCTTTTTTGTATGCATGGCTGCCCGTATCTTTCGTATGATACGGACTCCTCGTCTCCCTCCCCCCCTTTTCCCTTCCCTTTCAAAAGAGGAGGGAAAGGGGAACGACGTTGTCTGTCACTGTTGAATCGAAGCAGAGAAGCCTCGGCAACTTCTCCATTCAGCGAAGGTAATGAAAGAGTTGCTGTTCGCCTTTTCGCATGCACAATGCCCACCCGTTATTCAATACGGGTGGCCTGAGAGAAAGGAGGGGGGAGAGTTTCATATTATATGAAAAGGAGAGAGAGCAAGGGAAAAAGAAAGGGCGTCATAAAAAGGGGAGCTGGAAACGACAGAAATTTGATTATTTCGATGGGGATTGATTCTTGGGGTCCATCGGCGTAATCCGGTTAGAGAGGACACTCTCATACGAGGATGTCTGCCCGGCCATCCGATCGAGGATGTCTCCCCGGCCATCCGATCGAGGGCGGCTCCCCAGCCATCCGATCGTGGACTCAGCATCCCGTGTTCATTCATTCATGCATTCCCCCCCTCTTCGCCTTCTATTGCATTTCCATCTGCCCGGAAGATACTGGGTTGCTTCTCGTCCGGGATCGATATTGCTTCGTGCGATCGGGTTCTCCAATGCCTGGAATTCAATATTCCCCGCGGGGGGGGGCTCAAGAGAATACATATAGAGAGAGATGTGGCGGGAATGGCTGAATATAGAAAACGAGGTGGTGTCGTATGAGTCAATATTATTTTGTCTCTTCCAATATTGCTTTCCCCAGGTATTCGTCGTACTCGGTGATACCTTGTTCATGAAGTGCTGGTCGATGACAGCTTCAAGTAGAGTGGCTCCACGTACAAAGACGAGGAGACTGACTACAGTACAGTCTCACCATTTCAAGCTGCTCAACATAAGCTGGGAAAAATGTAGTGCGATTTCGTCGAAATCGAGCACAAAGTAGTTGCGGTGGATGGGATAAACTCACTTGACGGGCTCTTGGGGTATGCATGTCGAAGACGAAGACAGACATCATGCCTTGGTGAGAACACTATTCAGTTCGATGATGACGTAAATCTAAATAACGACTCTCCAGTGAAAATCCATGATGTTGGATACAAAATACATCGTGTGAATCATAAAAATCATGAAATATATAGAGTGCAGAAACAATTTGGATGATGTAACGTGTAATATGATTGCATAAGCTATGGAAGAACATAAATACAAATACCAGGCTCGTAAATGGACTCTCTCGAGGAACCCAGTGGAAACTGAAGTGTTTGCAGCTTATGTGGTTCATATCAGTTTGTGCAACATCCTGTCTGCTTGTAATTTATAGTTTTGTTCTCGAGTGTTACACGTGGCACAGGAGTGAAGCATGCCTGGAGAAGCACAACACGGCATTGTCTGCCCTCACAATGATTCATGCATCTCTTTCCTTCTCTTTTCCTGCTATGGAAAGGGACAAGAGAGACGGCCTCCACCCTTCTCTCTCTCTCTCTCTCTCTCTCTTTCTTTTGAGTGTGTATGTGTAGGGACAAGAATACCCACCTCAACGATATGTCTTGTTCCTGGGATCATTTGAGGATTTTCATCTGATAATAGAAAATTGCTCATAGTTTTCATAAGAACAAAGCCTGATGCTAACTTCGATGAAAACATGGGAATGGTGAATATTGCTTTTCGATGATTGCTTTGAGCGCCATTCACGCCATCATCATCGCCGTGTATCGCCAAATTATTGTGTCGGGTGAGCAAAAATTAATGGAATAAATAATGTCCTATGAAGACTCTGATAGAGGGAAGGGGGAGGGGAAGGTCCAGGGTTTTTACTCCTTCCCTCCATTCCCTCCATGCCCATGAGCCTAATGACACACAAGTGAATGTGGACGATATTGATGCATCAGGCGCAGCTATTGGCCCGTCGATATTCCTGGTCCCGTCGATGAGGCCAGGAAATATGGGAGCCAGAATATAGTCGTGCTCTCGGCGTACAATAATGCAGGAACTTCATTACGGCATAAAGTAATCGTGAACGTACGCCTAGGCCTTGAGCACAATCTGTCCTTGCAGGCCCTTATGGATAAATAAATCAGTGCCCCAGCCATGAATCAATATTCTACGGCACGATGACAACGACCCGATTGGGTGTACAACGAGTGAGCAGATGACTATTTGTGTATTCTCTGATATTCTCCCGGCACGGAAGAAAGTGATTATATTAAGAGAAGACGAGAGAGAGAGGGAGGGAGACTAGGGAGGAAATTGGCTCATATGTGACTAACGTCGTATGTGTGAGGAGAGCAATCATATAGAATCTGCCCGGAATCCCAAACGAATCCAGAGTTTTATTTCTCGAGGGACACTCCTAATATGTGATATGCATACATATCTCTCTTTGCCCCTCGGAAATATATATCGGAACATTTTGCCCCTGATGGCCTACCCCAAACCCATACACCCCGCCCCAGATTGGGATGTGATTCGAGTGCCCAAAAAAGCGCCCTAATTTCACAACGGACGAAAGATGCCTTCCGCTGATAGAGAGCCCCCGCAGACCCCGTGAGATTCCCCCCTCCCGTTCTCTCAGGTAATCAACGTAATCGAATTCGTCTCGTAATTAAGATAGTGGCAGTAATTAGTTAATTATTCATGTCCCAACTTCCCCGCCGAATCAATAGGCGAGCAATGGACTCGTTACACACAGCGTGCGTCCATTGCTGCCTTGTCAGGGTCCATAATTATCTCATATGTACTCATCAACGCCCGAAAATGCGAAGCTAGTCTGGCAGAATCGGGCCTCGCCTCCCCCAATCATAACAATTTCATCACGTGAGTGATGGGAAAGTTGCCTGTAGAGATACGCCTCGCGTCCTCTTAGCATCCACTGGTCCAAATTCGGCATTCGTGCCCCGGCCCCGTCTCCATATGGCGACTTTAATCAGATCCGTCCGATGGAAATAAATCACACGATGATGGGCTTTATGGGAGGACACAGTCTGCGAGAAAGGAGGAAAGCAAGTGTTGGGAACGGCCCCAGCAATCATCACCGCCTCTCCTGCAAGACGCGAGTAAGCATGCATGACATACAACCGGTACGATCGCAGCCGTAATATTGCGACGAAGCGAAAATTGTCGGACGCTGGAAATCACGATCCGAATCACCGGAAACTCGTTTTGGGATTATTCGCCCTCATGGAAAAGTTCTGCTCTGCACGAACCGAGTCTCGCGTACATGGGGAGGGGGAGAAACTTTGAAGAGGAAGAAAAGGTCGGCTGGGATAATGAGTTCCCTCTCTTTATATGTGAACGCAATATCCCTGGAACGAGAGACAAAAGAGGATTCTCAGCGTGAACACGATGTCAAAAGGAGAAAAAAAAAGGGAGAATGGATGTGGGCACGAGGAGATCACGCTGGGAATCCCCAGACACACACACGTGCTGCCATATTTATAATATTACCACAAGGACCGTAATGATTCATAGCCGATGTCGCCTCCCACCCTTCTCGTCTTCCATCACGGTCTTTTCTCTCCTCCATGCACAGATCGCCGATGGGGAGGAGTGAGGGAGGGAGAAGGGGGGGAGGGCGAGTGGAAACCCGTGATTATGAAAGGAAGGCCCCTCCGGATTTCCTCTCACGATTAATGGCGGGGGACCCGATAAGTCATCTGAGATATATCGAGGAGGGAATACCTCATTTGTCTCGTGTTGATGAGCAATAGAATACACCCCAATTACCCTTTCTGGGGCTGGGTTTACAGATGTTTATCCGAGGACCGTATCATTTTCTCGGCCTATGGGGAATGGAAAGGCCTTTCAGGGGAATCACTCATGCCTCAATATATGATAGCCTCGGGTTAATTCGAAACTCCTCTTGACGCGAGCGCGGCGTAAAAAGAAAAAGGTACACACTCGATATAGGGATTTGGATGACGTCATCCGTCGGTGAAGAGGAAAGGTGTTCTGAAAGATTCAAGAGTCTGGACTTCTTTTTTTTTTTACTCGCTGATCTGCCGTTCCCACTCGAGAATTCATTTGAGGCGACGTCGAGAGCACGAAATGGCGATGAGAAGTGACGGGAATCACTCCATGCTTCGTACCTGAGGCACGAGGGGGGGAAAGGGAAAATGGATTTTGCGTGCACGAATTGGTTTCTTCGGGCAGGGGGTGAAATGGGAAGCGAACGAGATGAAGTGGGAGTCTTAAAATATTTTGATGGAAAAGATGAAATAGTAGGTCAGTGATTCTCATCGAATATCTTACCAGCAACGCAATGATCCCGAAATATGGCAATGGCATTATTCCAGTCGCATCCGTGTAGACCTGGGGCCATATTCTATTGTTTTCCTAAGTGCGATTCCCCTCTCAGTCAAGTGCTTAGCTTTCGAAGTGCATTTGAATTCAACCAATTTAAATGCATGGCCAAGAGTGAGCAATCTGCTTTAATTAAGTCTAAGATTTTAATAGTATGCTGATCTTCAAGGACAAATTATTCGTCCGTGTCGATTCGCAATGCAGGATGGAGCCGATGTGAAAGATCTGTGAAATGTCCTGAGATTTTCTTAAATTAGATGAAGGAGCAAGTAAGGACCCACTCAGGAGGAAAAGAAAAAGAAAATATTGTTTCAAAATTCTGCATATCAGACGTTAAACCCTTCGGCCCGACACCGAGTAAGAATCGCGTTTGATCCCTCGCGCGAAAGCAAGGATCAAAGAAAGTCGCACGAGGGATTTTAAAGCCCAGAGAAGCAATTTATACTTTTCCCTTGGAATGATGGCGACGAGAACCAAGATGTTCCCTTCTCTCCTCGTGCCGTTCAATAATTTAAGGGTTTCATTTGCCCCCTTAGTAATTATTAATGAAATGTAAGAGCTTGCACCTTCTCTTGGGAATGAAAAAAGTCACGATTGCGACTTAACGATTTCCACTTACTCCCTCTCTTCGCGGTTGTGCTCCAGCGCTCAACGATCATCAATCGTCTGAAATTCGCGAATCGACTGGGCCCAGCTAAGCGAAATCGATGAGGGGGGGAAGGAATAAAGAGTCTTCTAATGCGGATAGCGATGAAAGTGTTCAGGTTTATGGAAAACCTTATATTCGTCTCGGAGGCAAAGTTTCTCACGACGTATTTATCAATGTCTCATGCTGCACACGTTCATGAATACGAGCCCAAATTGCCATCCTATTATGAAAACGACAGGCTTACCCCGGAATCAGCTTTTAATGTTAGCGGCATGGAGATGAGTTTCCTCTCTCCATATGAGGGGATGCGAAGTGAAAATCGTCTCGGTTCGAATGCGAATCGATCTCATCTGTTTTCGTGATCACTGGCGTCTCTTTTTCCTGTTTTTTTTGGGGACGTGATTCCTCGTGTTTCTTATTTTGGCGCTTATCGAAGAAGTTCGAGTTATTTCCTGCGTCGAATCTTGGCTTTCTTTTTGTGACGTGTGGATTAAAATAGGCACGGAGCATTAACGCAAGATGGATCTGAATAAGAAAAATCCCGGCTTTGCTCCGCGGGAATCTATGGAGCATGAGCATGAGCATGCTCAGCGAGCATGCAGGAGAGGAAAAGCCGGTTCGGCTCCACGTCTCTTCTCGTGTAATCCTAATGCCGACTAACCGCTCTTCCTGTGCATTCGGGGAAAACACGGTTCGTGGTTATGACTTGCCTGGGGTCAACACGCCTTCGCAAAACAAAATTTTTCCAGATGCAATTTTCTGAGAAACCACAAACGCAGCCGTGCAGATGAAAAAAACAGGCAGCCCGCTGTGGAAATCAGGTCGAGCAGTAAGGCCAGAACTTGGGAGAAAGGTTCGCAAATTATTGGGTGAATTGTCTGAACGGAAGCTGCTCATCCCCCTCACTTTTTTTTCTTCCTTTAGGCATTGAAGGAAACGGGAACTCAACCATCCGTCGCACGAAAACACGATTGCAACAGGCGAATTGAGGAAATTCGTTCTCATTCATGCGGAAGATTGAAAATGGTTCGTGTTCCTTCTTCCTCATCGCTCGAAGTGCAAATAGAATCGGATTTTCTGCCGTCTCGAGTAACAAATGAGGGGATGTTATCTTGCTGTGGAATTGAATTTTGCTCGATTAAATATGAAGGAAACAGGAAGTACTTTTAAAAAAAGTACTAACGATTCCTTCCGTACAAATGGCAGTTTCACCCCATGCATCTTCACAAGATGAAACGCACGCACGCACGCACGCACGCGTGAAACCGAGAATCGCTGTCAATCTTCGCTGGAAATTCTCAGAGCAGATTTCCATTATCCACTTACTGCTGGTTTGCTTGGTCATTTGATTTAATGACCGAGTAAGCCGGCTCGACTCCCAAACTTTCGATTTCGTCTAAAAAAAAACTTCTGCGACTTCCACGAGGAAATGCTTCCTCAGCGCTGCAGGGCTGAAAATAGGAGACTAGGAGAAAAAAAATTTTTTCTCATTCCCAAAGTTAACGTTCCCAAGATTTTAAGTGGAAATTATCTAAGAAAGCAACGTATCCCACATGATATAATTTAGGGCTGCCAATTGATAAAAAAAATTTAATCGGTTTGGAGTGGGTCATTGAATCGACTAATCGGATTTTAAACTAGCCCTTATTTTCCTTTTTGAATTGGGCGAATGAAAGATAATTAACCGTCTAAAGTTAATCAAGTTCATTCTGAGCGGCATCGGGTCGGCTTGAGTGGAAGAATCTGGCATTGCAAGGGGACCGGGGTGTTGGGAAAGAAAGTACTGTCGCCTTTCCACATCTAGGCAGCCTCTGGGGAAAATGAGGGGGGAAAAAAAAACACTCGTACGCTGTGAATTTGTGTGGAGGAAAGAGCATGGAAACGTTCTTAATTCTCGTGTCACTTTCTTTCTATTATCTTCTTTCTTTCTTCCTTCCTTTCTTTCGTCATTATTTCCTGTTGTTTGTCGACAAGGACATACCCTGATTACTCATCATGATCCTGTAACCGCATTCTGTATTAGGTCCACCATCCCCTGCCTGTCGATTCCGCCGCGTATCTATCATGCTTGGAGACCAGTTTCCTCTTGGTTTCATCGTCTAATAGCTGGGGAAAAAAAAAGAAAAAAAAAACAAGTCTTGTCATCAGGGCGGATGCGCAGCAGCGCGGATCGGAAAATAACGTTTTTCTCCCGGTGGGAGAGAAATGGAATTGCATCTCACCGCCTTGAACTGGATTGCGTACACTGAACCAGATCTGACCGGAGCAGACTCGCGAAGATTATGTTTCCGCGCAGTTAGAGCATTTAGAGCCTCCTTCCAGGAAATGACGTGGAAGGCGGTAGATAAGGATCCGCTCCGCTCGAGTGTGCGAGTAAAATCCGCGCCGAATTTGAAACGATCCGAGCCGGGTTGGTGTGCGGCCACCGTAATATCCCACGTTCGCACGAGTTGAGCCACGATTGCTAGATTAAGGTGATTCAAGGCTTCCGTTAACGACTCCTTGAAGCATTTCGACTTCTGACTCACTGTCGAGACGGATGAGAGCAGAAGAGGATAAGAATAGCCATATCCATGCTGAGAACGAGAAATAAGGATGGATTTTTCCGTACCTTTGTCTCCATCGTGCCCAATATCCATTCAAGTTTCTTCGATTCCTTGCACGTATTGCGACTGTGCAGGACATCGGTAACCTCTCAGGAGAAACTGGAAATGGCATTAAAGTTTCCTTTTCGTCCCCTCGAATCTCCTTGCATTAATCCGAGAGCATTGCCCTTTGTTCTTGTGCATCCTCTTTGAAAGGAAAACCGCGCTTTTATTTGCAGAAGAGTGAGCCGCTCAAGAATCACTGCCTTTTACAAGCCATCATTACGTCGGATTTCAGTCGCAAAAAAGTATAGTTGGCTCATCGGAAAACTGCATTATGCGATGAAATTGGAAAACAAAAATAGGCATGGAGGGAGAGGTTCGAGGATCGTTAGAAATTTGATTAATTTTTATTAATCTTTTAAAATAGCTATTAAAACTTTAATCCTCTCTGATTAGTCTGTTGAAGTTAGCAATCCTAATAAAGTTCAAGTTTCGCGATGAAGAAATCCAAAAGCCTCTTTCGACGAAAATATGTAAGAAAAAAGTTCAAGGTAGAAAGGGAAAAAAGTCTATATATAGAGTCCGTGCCATGCTTTCCTGAGGGGATCGCACCGTCCAGACGAGCAAGCAGCGGTGAATCAGCCCCGGATGATTCATTCCGTCTCTATCAATTTCCACGCGCGTCGATGTGGGGCCCGAGGTTCCAGGAACCAGGCGGTCTGGTTGTGTCCCTGCAGGTACCGACATGCAAAAGTGAATCAGCCTTCGCAGAAGTAGCAAGTTCTGTTGACATGGGCCGGGTGAGGAGCATGTTTATCGCGGTTCCTGGACATGGGGATGCGATAAAAAAGCTAAACCCCTCACGTATCAAACATAGTAAGAATCGTGTGGAATAAGTAAATAAATAAGTAAGTACCGCTTTTGCAGCCATGACTCATATGCAGATGCATTCAGTCAATGATATAAACGGTGATGAAGATATTTTCACATTTTTGCCTCGAGAAGCAGACGGTGGCATTCCTGAACAGCGATTCGCTCTGACCTTTATTCTCACCTGAGGATCAGCTGACTTTCCAAGTCCAATAATTCGTGCGGGTCGAAATCAGATAGGAAAAAAATCGAGATGTTTCCCTTTCCCCTTATACTTTTCTGTTTATTTTCCTTCCTTACGCCCAAAAAGGCTACGATAACAACTGAAGTGGTGATAAAATCCGCAGGAAATTGAAAGAATAAAGTCACGACAGCAGTACGTTCTAGCAACTTTCCCATCGCGATCATCCTGGAACACGGCCAGCAGCTAAGAATTAAAAGTCAAAAGTCCTGAAGACTGCGAAGTAGTTATGATTTCAAGCGGGAGACGTCTCGAACGCATATGGCCATGACGAAGAAAGCCAGCGACTTAGAATGAACACATCGTGAATGTTTTAAGCTGGAGGTGTCAAACTCGATCAAGCCGGATGGAGCCACACCATCGAGTATTAATTTATCTCATCCAAATATTTTAATACGGCGAGGTTAGAAGCGGTCAACGATTTTCCGAAACCAATTTTTTAAGAGAACATCTCGGGCCGGACAAAATGGATTTGCCATGGATGGAAAAGTCGGTCGAAATTCGACTATTCTTATCAAAGTCATAACCGAAATTCAGCAGAAAGTTGTACATTTAGGATGGAGAACTCTGATCCTGCACTGCCTATTTGCAATCTAAAAAATCATCGAAACGTTTGAGGATTCCGCAGTAATTTTCAAAACTTTTGTGAATTTCAGACTTGTTGTGGAGAATTGCTCATAGCTTCGATTTAAGTTAATGGATTTAGCACATTCTCAAACTTGAAGTGAAAGAAGGCAATTTTCATTTAATTAAATTTTGTCTTTAATTTTTGTCCTTTTTCAATCACAAATTTCCTGCCCGCATTTATAGTTTATTGCATATTATTGGATTAGATTAAACGTTCATAATCTCACTCAATACGTAAGTCAACCTCAATTTGAAAATTTTTATTTCATGGCAATATTAGTTGCCATTAGACAACTAATTGGTTGCCATGGTTACCATTGAATGGACAATGTCTGGGTGAATGCCCCCTCTTCAGAACAAGTGCCTCGTGAATGAGTTTATGGATGAAACAATCGTAAAATAATTAAAAACCTGTTTTCAGTTCACATGGCTAATTGGGCCCGAGGTGAGCGAAAGGGTCCCAGGCAATTCTCAGAGAGACTCAAAGTCACTAGGGCCGACATTCATGAAGCTCTTCGTGTTTATAGACACGAATACTGTCAGAGACATGGCTCTCTTTGCTGTATTTAGGAGTCCCTTATGTTTTAGGCGTGCTCATCACTATGGACATAGATTACCATCGTAAAACCAAGAGTGCACCTTGAAGTGAGGCTTGTATGGGGATGGCGTAGAGAGATTTTCCACCGCCTTCTCAAGAGAGAAAAGGGGGGAAGTGAGCGTAAAATGCTTCTCGGTGGTTCCACCGATTTTCAGTTTCTCTTGTACACTATGGTTCAAATTCTTGACTAAATTAATCAGCAGATGAATCGCGTCTTGAGAGGGGATTGTAGTGTCCCTAATTCTTGTTTCATTGCTTCTAGGAGCGCGATCCCACAGGATTCTAAATACCGAATGGTATGAGAGGCTGTCTGGATTTTTTTTCTGTTGTAAATCATTATCTCTTGCTGAAACACACTGTCATAACAGAACAGGAAAGATTGAAAGCGTTTCAAGGACGTGTCAACGCCCACCACACTTGCATAGATCGAGAGCCGTATTCAATTACTTTCTCAAGTGCGATTTCCCTCTTAGCAATGTGCTAGGCTGGTATTTGCCCCATTCAAATGCGTGGCCGAGGTTGAGCAATTTGCTTTACTTAAGTCTTAGGTTTTAATAGAATACCGCCCCAGTTCAATACTTCACAGGAAGTCCTTTCTTGTCATCTCAGCACCAAGTGGTTCGTAGGCGGTACGTCTTTCAGACAGAGCGAGATGGAATCGACGAGTTGGAAATTCGTGTATGACTGGGCCTTTGCATTTCGGTTCTTACTGGCGACAATTATCATGGAGTATGTATTTTTTAAAATTACTATTAAGCACGAGAACCCGTTGGGTAACCTGATGCCTCTTACCGCCAGTAGAGATACCCGGATTTTCTCAATGGGAAAACGACAGTTCCATATTTAGCAGACAAGAGCTAATCAATTTAGGGTTTATCATCATCTTAGGATATGGATTATGTTCTGCTAGGCTTAAGAAGCATTTGGGGCTTTTGAATAGACAAATTAATCATGATGAACAATTAAAAGTAATTAAAAGTAATTATAATATAAGTAATAAAGATAGACCACGAGACAGCCAGTTTGACGAAGCCGATCCTCGGTGGAAGGCTTCACCGGTTGTACGAGCGGTGACGGCTATGGATTGCGGTTTCTACCAGATTTCTAACGGGTTCCCCCGAGGCCCCGTTAAAATAGCCCAAGATGACCAGTGGAAAAGACCGAATGAGCCGGTTCGCACGGAGAAAATGCCGATTCCCATGCTGGCATCCCGATTAACTAGATGTCCGTCATATGTCAAGCTCTTTCGAGTTGAACGCGAAATCATTTGAGAGGTGTCCTCCGAGGACCACTGATTTTTCCCTCAACTTTCCACTCCCCTTAATTGAAATTAGAACCAGAATGGAACGGATCATCCCTTGGGGAGCAAGTCTCTACAATTCTCGGAGGACCTCGGAATCGGAGGGCCGCCATCTGATAAGGATTTCCTCTGCCTTTTCCTCTCCCAAGTGATTCTATTCCCTCGACCTTCGTCCCCCAACGAATTCGCCTCGAAACACAAGGAAAAAGTCTCTGGAGGCTTTTGCAATACCCGCTAAGATCGGGAAGCCGCACTTTAGTGGACATACGCCAGGCTCAATTTAAAACCGCAATGGATAAAGGCGTCATGATATCCCATTCCAGTAAAAATGTTTCCTGGTGTTTCTTGAGTGGGTATACGCTTTTCCTTTCGCCTTAATTGCTACGAATTCGTGCCGCAATCACGGCGATTTCTGTATCGTTGGAATGTTCTCTTTATCTCCTTTGATTAAGTGGACAATACCAGACGGCTTTTCCAGGGATTTCGACAGAGGATCGAGAGAAGATGGAAGGGTTCGTTCCGTCCGCCGCTTTTCCACCCTTTTTTTTTTTCTTGGAACGATAAATTAATGGCAAGCCGCCGGGTGTGCAGGATGAAACCTGCAGCCCACTTGACCTGGTACGTTTTTCACTCAAGGATTACTTTCATAAGCCTGGCGTGTAATAGACCCGACCGATCATAAGCCGTGCTCTAAATCATGAATGTTTGAATTTCTATTAGGGTCCTTTGTCCCACCGGCTTCAGAGGCACACGAGCTTGCAACGTGAGCCGTTTTCCTGTCAAAGCTGTCGATCGATTTTGATCGACAGCCGGAAATTCCGGTTGAGGTCCCGGCAAGATTAGAAGCTGGAGGTGTCTTTTCCTGATCACCGGGGTGCATCCGTGGTGTGCACCCGTGGTGCACAGCTCAGAGAGAAATCCAGATGATGAGAGTCATGGTCTCGGGGCCCCGCATATTTATGCACATTCATTATCATAATTGATGCGGATCAGTCTCTCTCGTCGGAAAATCCTTTGTGCATCAAACTTCTACCTTTTGTGGCTGTGAAACTCGGGTGATTGCAGAGACTTTCTCGCTTCCCGGGCTTCAATTATCCCGTCTGTCGGGGGATTCGTGTTTGACGTCGTATACACGCTAATTGAGGGCAATTAACGTCGACACCGTGAAGGTTGTTCACCGCATGGTCGGTCGTGTAATAAGGGGGAAAAAAAAATAAGTTGGCCTTCCTGTGATACAAATTTGGAAGGTGGCTTGAAAAAAAAAGATTTGGAATTTCGGCTCGAGGGCGCTGAGCCTCTCGTGAAAATATGCAAAAAAAAAAGGAGGCCCGAATACGAACCAGATTCAAGGTCGTCATCGCAGCGGGGGGTAGGAGGTTTTGGTGCTCCAAAAAAAAAAAATGGTTTTGGGTCCGTGGAACATAATAACTTCATGGTCAGATGCGATAAGTACAAATCGGCGGGGGTTCGCAGCAGGGGTTTCCACGACGCTAAACGCATCTTAATTAACGCTGATTTATTCCCTCCTCCGCTCGCTCTCTCTCTCTCCATCCCCGGTTATTCCCCTTCTCACTCCCCCTTTTGGACGCAGAGGGGGGGAGGGGGGGAGGAGGATGAGAGGATGAGAGGAGGAGGAGGAGGAGGAGGAGGGGGAGGAGGTTAGGGGAGAGAGAGGAAGGGGAATTTGGCGTTTCGTGGCGTATCATTCATGCAAGCCTTTTTTTGTGATACATTTTTTACGCGATTTTTAAAAATTGAATTGACTTTCACATTTTCAAGTGTCTTCCGTGTTTTGTTGGATGTTCGGTGTCATCTTGTCACATTTTTCCCCCCTCCTGTCGCTCTCTTTCATGCTTATTCTCATCCAATTTTCATGGCCAGCACGCCCTCATTTCCGGAAAGGGCCTATCATTTCCTTGGAAAGGAAGACCAGAGAGGGAAGGGGGGGGGGGGGGGGGCAAAAACGGGGGGAAAAAATGGCAATGGATTTTGACACCGAACATCCAACAAAACACGGAAGACACTTGAAAATGTGAAAGTCAATTCAATTTTTAAAAATCGCGTAAAAAATGTATCACAAAAAAAAAAAAAAAAGCGCATAAGTCTGCCTCAGACTGTCTGGCGTCTAATTGGCAACTTTTGCTGATCGCATGCAGCATCTCATGAAATAGCTCTTATATGCCGAAGGGGTCGATGGCCCGATTTGCATATTTACGACCAGGAGAGGCGGAATAAATATCATACCGGGAAGTGGTTACGATAACCGCAGGGTTAACCGCCGCTCACAGGTGTACGGCGATTCTCGAGCTATAAAAAGTGGACAGGTACTTTCATGACGGCCCCGAGGGCATCTCGTTTCGTGGCACCTTTGTACACCCCTGAGCCCACCTATCCATACGGTGGGGAGATGATGGATGGCCGCGTTGAACCCGTTGTATATGCATAATCGATCGCAGAGGGGGAACAAAGACGGACTGTCGTAATTTATGGAGACACCCCACTACGGGGTGCCATTTCGCCCTTTGTCTCCGTATGTATGGCACCCACGGTTCATGCTGCGTAGCCTTTAGGAGGAGACTGGTACTGTATAACTAAGGGCAATGTTTGTTCCCTGTCAGGTAGAGGACATGATGGGGTCCATTGGGGGGCCATTTCCATCCGAATGCCCTCTCGCCGTAATGGTCATGCAATATCCTTTCCTCGGGCAATCAATAGCTTCTGATCCATACTCATAGTCTGATAAAGAGTGTCTCTTCATAAATCGTTATGGGAATTCCTTCCATGCAAAATTGAATGCCATTTTTCAATTATTACGACCCAACGATTTCGTGAAGGATGCCTAGTGTTCTTCCATCTTTGATATCCCTCATCGATATTCAATGTGCGCAGGCGTTTCTGTCGAGACGTTGGGACTTAGAAATAAGCATCGCCAATTTTTTTTATCGTGCCCTCATCTCCCACCCCCAGCCACTCCCTGTCCGGTATTTTATGCATAGAGTCAATGGTACTGTTTACTTTCTGGTCCGATTCTAATTACTCATTACGCTTAATACTTGCTTTGGGCTTCGATTTCCTGAATGTTTGATGCTTAAGCTTATGCTTTTTCGTACTTCATTTTGATTCCTCGTAATTTCCTTCCCTTTAACCCTATTCATAAATCTTCAGCCATTGCGCTTAGGTCCCTGCGTACCTTTTCTATATATATATATATATATTTTTTTTTTTTTTAAGAGAAGGATTTTCCATGGATCTTCATCAGATGCAGAGTATACCTTAAATCTTCAGTGAAATCTAACGAGTTTCCCCCTTCCCTCTCTCCGTAATATAGATTAGCGACCGGCAAAGAGCAGGACATCAATCAATTTCACTCTCGAAGAAACAATTCCCCGAAAATCCGCCTCGTCTTGAGAATAGCCAAGTGAAAACCCGGAAAGGGGGGGCACGGTCGTGATGGAGGTGGATCCATTATCACATCTCATCTCTCTTGGGGGAGAGGGGAGCCTAATCTTCCCTGACCAGGACACCAAGGAAACAAGAAGAAGGGGGAGGGGAAAGGGAGGCAGGAAGGCAATGGCATGAAAAAGGGAAAAGTTGAGGAACAACCCTAAGTCGGATTGCCCCTTCATTAGGGAATTCTCAAAACAGGTTCCGAATCGTCTGGGAGCAAGTTCCTCGACCGACATGCTTGAGCATGCCCGTGTGCCGATCGGCCGCCGATCGACACGTCTCAAATATGCACACCGACGAGCAGGCCTATATAAACAATGTGCTGCTTCCTTCCGTTCAAGCCGTGCATGAATAAAGAAACAGCGCAGGAAAAGCCAGATGCGTAGTGAAAACTTCACGCCATATGCCCAAATGAAATACCATTCCCGAGTCGAAGAGAGAGCGAAATGAATATTCCACGGTCTGCTGTGTATCGTCAGGGATGAGTGTGCCGGTCCGGGGTTAATCATCCCGTGTCTCACGGGCGAACTTGCCGAGATCGAAGAGAGCGCATTGTCTCTACCTCGTCGCACGGAGTCGCATCGACTGGCACGATGGGGACAGTGTCTCGTGCATGTCAAAGAGCCAGGGACTGACTTAATTTACGGTACTGGAGATTCCCCGATAAGCCCTTAACTAGGTATCTACCGCTGCATCGAATAGGAGCGCTCTCCCAAGCCCACGCAGTGGATTCCGTGACGCGCATTGCATGCTCATGGAAAGTCTCGTCTATGCTCATGGCATATGTTAGATTTTAAAAGCCTCTTCGTGGCGTTGCATCAATATCTCATCCTTTTCCCTCTCGGCTCGATCGAACACTGGTACCGGAGAGCGATGTTGCTCATCTGATAATCCGGAACGTAAATAGCTGTCAAGACACGTGAAGATAAACCCCGGTCTGTTTAGAATGTTCCGCTGTAAAAACATTGATTGGTACTTCATATTGTTGCCTAGGGTGCCTTGGGTGCCGTGGTTTAATCAAATCATCTCTCTACTCGAGCATGGAGATGAGTTCCTCGTAGAGAGAGAGAGCGAGAGAGAGAGAGAGGTGGACATTTTTTCAGGGGTGTCATGAAATTCTATGATTTATAACGCTGAAGGAACTCTTCCGGGAATGAAAATATCGGAGAGGGAAGAAAGCAAAGCCGATTTATCATCCTCGGTCCCCAATCATGCATCATCCTGGTTCGGATTAAAACGTTTCAGAGAGGAGAGACAGGCCAGGCGGAAAATTAAAAAAAATTGAAAATGGAGGGAATAAAAAAAAAACGCAAGGCCTGATGAGGGCTAGCAGTATGTTTTTCGTTTAGAGTCCATTTGGAATGAGTAGTGACGTCATCCCCAGAAATCCCGTGTGGAAAATTTTGGACGCTTCGTTGCTGATGGGAGAAGTGAACCCGAAGGTGTTTTCAAACCAGCAATTCCACTTCCTTTGCGAAGCGTCATGCTTCACGTCAGCCCATTCATATGGGAAAAAAAAGAGAATAAGTAGAGGGGACGCGGAGAGTCAGGGACACTCTTCTCATGCATTTCATGCGTCTTTGCCCTTTCCTTTTTTATTTTTTATTTTTTATTTCATTCCTGATAGAAGGGTGAAGTACGTGTCCTTGCTTCCCCTCGATGTCGATGAATCTAGACTCTACGTTGTATAACCTAAGTAAAATGAATTCAGGAGATAGAGTTGAATTGTGACTCGGGATTTCCGGGAATAATTTCTTTGAGTCGTAAATGATTGAGAACTATCCCCCATGGTTTCACGGTTTAAAATGCACGAGTCGTCATGTATATATGCTTCCAAAATTCATACGCAAATTGATATGATTTTTTTTTCTCTTTTTTTTTTTTCCTCCCTGGAGCTCGCAAAGTTATGGGGCATCCTCATTAATTTTTAAATCAACCCGGAAAATACAAATGTCAGTTCATGTGAACTGACAATGCGGAATGCGGAAATGGTAATGCGGAAATCTTCTGTTCCCTGATTCTCACCTTTGATTGAAAGTTTCGAGTAGCTTGACATATTCATCCAGACCCACCATAAGCATGTGTAAATGTCTAATCCGGGTTCGCTTTTCCATCGATCCATTGTAAGTCGTTTTGTGGATCTCTTCCCCTCAGAATGAAGAACTTGTCCCTATGGCACTGCAACACACTCATTGCTACTTCACCGTTTTATGGAGTATGCCACAGGTTGCAGGTTGCAGCCAATATTTCTGGGAGGGAAAATGGGATCCCATGCAAAAGACATGCAGTAGAACTCATACGCATGATATACAGAATTAGGGGCGCTATATTGGACACTGAAGAAACCGGAGACTAAAATCATCAGATAAACAATATTTTAAAGTGTAAATTCCAGCTACGGAAAGGATAGAAGTTATTTTCGTCGACGAAGATTTTCGTCCCAGTTTTCGTCGACGAAGAGATTTTTATTTTGTCGACTTGACGAAACTTGACTTTTTAGTCGAATTTCGTCTGGACGACTGAGAAATTGGCGAAAATCGACGGGTGACGAAAATTCACGGTTGACCGGGAGACGAAAACCCGACGATAATGGCTCCTCTCATCGATCCTTCGCTCCGAACTTCCTCCCATCCCCGCCATTTCCGTAATTCGGTGCAATGATGCAACTTTTTTGCCTGCATATTATACCCAAATCGGAATTGACAACACTACTGCATGAAACATACGACAGGAAGGCTCTGAACTAGGAGTAGGACAAGCAACGGAGACGCATGAGAGACTTCGTCTATACCAGTCTGCTTTTTTTGCACCATAGATTTAATTTCATGGAGGAAAATCGTGACGAAAGTTTTCATCGACGAAGGGATTTGCCATTAGGAAGGCTTTTTTTTTTTAACCTTTTCCCAATTTTCTATTTTGTGATTTATCATTGCTCTTCTACAATGCTTTCGCGATGAGTGCACCCATAGAATGCGAACCATTGTTTTCTGTGAGCCTGCCAACAGCGGCGGAACTAACGTTTCCTCCCGTCCTACATAACGTGAACCGGTATTCAGTAGATGCCTCTTGAGTCGGAACACCAGTATCGCCAGTGCCCTTCTGAGGGTGTGTGAACTCATCGCAAAAGCACTGTACTGTAAGCCTGGAAAATAGTATGCCTAGATCAGTCAGGCAAATATCAAGAAGGTCGTCTAAAGGTTTATCGCCTCAAAGGGGACGATGTCATTTTTTCGCTGTCTGGAAACTGAACGACAGTATTGTGACAGTATTGATGACCAACAGTGACCACACTTTTCAAACAAAGGCATTATTATTATTTTAGCATTCTATTCCTGTACCGCATTAATAATATTGAGCTTTCTGGGTTGCAACAGAAAAGAATGATGAGCAATCTGAAAAGGACTTTGGAAAGCTATGCCTTTTTGGATATAAGAATAGGATATATTGGGAAGCTTTACTTAGAGACACGGTATAAAGTAATTAGACTCTGCTGATAAGCATGATTTAAAAACAAACTCTTTTCCAGATCTAAAAAAAATAACTAGTCATAGATTGAAATGATCTCATCAGCAAAAATATATAATTTTCTAGGGAAAAAATAACTCATTTCCACATTTGAAAAAATAAATGGGCAATCTGTAAATAGCACAACACTTTCCGTTGTACAATGGTGCACCTCGCGTCTTTATTTTATATCTATTGCGGGAATGAGTTATTTCCCCTGACACGTAAAAAATATATATTTTTATATTTAATAACCGATTTGGATCTAAGGAAGTGACCCCTGCAAGAAGATTCCCAGAATTTTTGGGGCTTATGCAAAAAAGTTTGCGCTAATAAATATGCTAATTCATTGCACTTAATTACTTCAGTAAATAGAGCTCCTCTCCCCCTTGTGAAACATATATAGCTTTCTGAAGTTTTGCTAATTCACTAGCTGTTCTCTCCTATATAAACCAAGTATCTTCAATTTTTCAACAGACTAAAATACGTGCAAGGAAAGGGCAAAAAGTTGCAGTAGCAATTCAGCACCATCTGATACAAAGTTGCAAGCCTGTGAAGTAAGAGTCATACCTCGAAGGGTTTTCCCAAGGAAAAAAAAGCCTTTGTGGTACCAGACGGTGCAGTATATGGAACAGTAATCGGAAGACGCGAATTTCTTCCCACAAAGAGGCATTTTCGGCGAAAGACTATCATTAGCCACTCCACAACAACTTTGGAATTGCGAGTCTGTAAAACGTGTCATTCAGTGCATGAAGGCTATATATGAGGTGGATCATTTCCTGTCAGAAACGCATTTTTTTTATCATCAACAATTTAAATTTCTGCGATGTTAGGAGCCGACCACTCCTCTCCTTCCTCCTGCTAATGGACCCTTAATTGGTGAAAATTTCGTGAGAACTTTCGATTTGAAAAATGACGATTTTCAAGCACTCTACAAGGTGACTAGGTCTGCAGATGCAGTGTGTCTTGGTGTACAGAATTACAAGGAACGTGCCAGTATGTCAACACGAGGATAACTTATTAGTGTGAAATCTAATCATATATATGTAGGCGCAAAAGACTCGAGAGGGTTAATGCGATAGTACGCGGGAGTGCCAAATTGCATCTATCCTTTTTTTGTCATTGTGGAATACGTATGAAGAGAAAAAGGAGGGGGAAAGTTGGGAACGCGTGCGGATAGTGGTAGAGAGTAAATGATTGAGATTATGCGAACTGGACCAGATGCAGGGCCTTTTGATGGATGTCCCTCCATCATCAATAAACCAAGACATAATGAGACCTACTTCTCATCTCCTGCACTGGGAACCTACTCCCTTCCGTCCCCTCATGTACTCGCGTACATTTTGGGAACCCATAGCTAAGTGCCCCCTTGCCCATATGAACTAATTTCCTTCCTCCCCAAACTTCCCGTTCGCTACCCCTCATTCACCTGGTCAAGAGGAGTAGGGGGAAAATATGTTTCAGCGCCGAATCCGATCCAAAATTCCCTTGCCATCCCGGAATATGAACACTTATTGTGTGTCTGTGTCATATTTATGAAGTAAATAACATCGTAAACAAATAATTTTACCACCTGATTTTGAAATGAACATCAATGCAAAGTTTGTTCGTACAACAAACGATTTAAAAAATTAAGACCAAGCAAACTACTAGCAACACCAATAATCGTTAGTTGTACTGTACATCAATAAATATTACGTGTAATCATAAGTTCAAGATATCATGCAAATTTTATGAGCATTGAGTTCTATGTACCTATATACTGTATATACGACTATATATTCGAGGGTCACTCAGAAAGTTCGTAGACACAGGGAAACCAGGAAGATATCATTGAGCCTATACTTGCATTGAAGGGAGGGGGAGGTGAATCTTACTCATGGTCTCAGGTGTTATCAGCCTTTAGTGAATTTAAGTATCCAGGCGCCTGTAGTCTATCACCAGCCGTAATGACTGACCATGGAGCTGGATGCACCTGCCTACACTGCTGCCAGATACCTTGGACTTCCCGGCCAAGTCTCTGGACTAGCTGCATCCTCTCTATAACCCGAATTTTCCCCTCAAATATCAAGGATTTGATGAGTTGAAGAGTTTAGTCCCCCAACGAAGGCAGAACCACCTTCATCGACTGCGCACGACAGGCACGGCAGGACTGCTTCCAACAGTGGTTCACGAGGGTGAAAAGTTGCGGAGCCACTCAATGGACATATGTATGGAAGATGTGATTGTCATTTGCATTCTGAGAGAAGTATATTTCCTAGGTCCGCAAACTTTCCGAGTGACCCTCGTATATACACAGAGTTCCTATAATAGAAGGGATAAACTTTTAATTACAATAGCTGCGGAATAGCCTGACGGAATTGCCTCATGTTTTGCATGGTGGTGCCTGACAGCATGAGAATTCATTTACAGGTGGCGTTAGGCATCATCGGCAGGTGTGACGGGTGGTTTCGGCCTCTTGAAATATCGAACGTTGCCTGTTCGACCTTGATCCTGGATAAGAACTTTCACTGTGACTCTCCTGTCGTCAGAGCCGAGCTAAAGACACGATGTCTTGTTTGACCACTGCACAACGAGCTGTGTTGGTTCGCTGTTACCATGGGGATGGACACTCCTTAACGGCTACCATTCAGAAGTGAAATTGTGCAATGGCCTCTGCAAGCCACAAGCTGTGACAGCTTTGATATAGAGGCGCAAAGGGAAAAGGCAGGGTTCATCATTCAAAGAGACCTTGTGTCACGTGTCACACCTGTGGATGAGGATCAGACGCCACCTGCAAAGAAAACCCCATGCTGTCATGTACTACTACGCAAAATATGAGGCAATTCCGTTCAGCCATTCCGCAGTTATTGCCATTCAAAAGTTACCCCTTTCCATACGACAACCTTGTATATACGGGGTGATGCATGAGTTTTGCATGAGCATGAGAGAAGCATTCGCCCCTCAAGAAAACCAACTTCATCCATACACCTGTTTCTGATTTGATTGATGCAATGTTGCAACACGTTGCAGAATTGAGACGGTGCCCTAATTTTTATGGTCCATGGTTGACTTGGCCATCAAAATCATCTAGTTTGACTCCCTGGAACTTCTTTCTTTGGGGAATGGTCGAGAACACTGTTTTAGAAAAGTAGCCGACAAACTTTGAGGGATTGGAGAGAGCGATCAACGCTGCAGTCTGCACCATCTCCGCAGAAATTTTGCACTAAATGTGCCGTTCTATTCTGGACAGGTGCCGGTCGTGCATCGCGCAATACGGAGAGATTTATGAGCAGGTTTTCTTTTCCTTTTCTTCCCTTGTGGAGTGTAAGCTACTCTCCTTTGACATGTAAGCAAAGTAATCATAAACTTATGAATCGCTATGATATGCAAATTTTTAGAACAAGGCACTTGGGGATTTTTATAGGCTGTAATATTCGCGATTTCGCCAAAGCGCGTAAATGCCAGCATCACCTACTATTCTACCAAATTGTAATGTGAATTTGACTTGCGAGACAGGGGACTTCCAGAGGAAATGGTAAGTTGTTTGGCCTTGAATTTTGCCCAGAATATCTGTCGCTTCCCATCGATTTCATGGCTCTTAAATTGCAATGCATATTTGCCGGGCGGAAGCCCAATACAGGCTTTCTACGTGAAAGTCGAGATAAGAAGTGCTTCAATACCTTCCTGGGGTTTCCCCTAGCAGCATATAACATTGAATCAACATTGATTCGGCATTGGTTCGACGTCCGAATGTTGAATCAACATTGGATCAATATTGTTTCAATGCTATATGCAACTAGGGTCTATATCTCACCGCATTCTCAGCTTACGGTGGAATCAAGCAGAGATTATGGAGCAAAAATAGAATTTATTTATAGCTTTGCATGGTTTACATTTCACTTATTTCTCGGTTATAATAATAATAATAAGTTTTCTGTTATATTCCACATGGATTTCAAATCTGTATTAGGTCGGCCTATTTGTCGTGCTTGCCTAATTTATCTTAGCTCAAAATGTACCGCATGGACTTTCCCCCCGATCAAAAATTTTATTTGCCAACTGATACCAAGTACCACAAGCGATTACGAGCAATCCACGGCACGCCCCAAGAAGCACGAGCAATTACGAGCAATTAAAAACGCGTCACGTTTCTCCTAGTCGAGAAGAGAACATCTTGAAGTAATTCCACTTTCAGTTGACTATTTGACAGTAACATTATTTTGTCCTGGGTCCAGATATCAAATTTTTAACCATGAAACATTCATCCCATTTTCACATCATCGGCCTATTTTTATTTTACAACAAGGTCGCCCATTATTCCAAGAATTTGTGAATCTGCACTCTGCAAACTTCGTATGTCTGTTATTTTAATGCAGCAGACTCCAAGAAAGTTTTGTTTCAGTTCAACTTAATTTTGAACATGGAATGATATAATTCTCCCCTGACGATTTGCCATTTATGCTTCCAGAATAATTCACAGCTGTCTTTCCTACCTCGTTTCACATGCTTCAGTAGCATTCATGCTTGCGGAATGGAAGCAAATCGCATTACCTACCTTATTGACGGCATTAGTATTATCAGAGAAGACGGGAGTGGGCAAAATTGACCCCGCCAAGAGGTAGAAGTTTTCCTTCTTTTCCTGCGACCCCCCCCCATAGCATGCTGGTCTGTGCAGAAGAGTATGCCGCGTTGATCCGCACGGGATCTTGCGTGCACCGGCACATGATAACGTAATGGGGGAACGACGAGGGCCGTACTATAAAGTTCCTCAGAGAAGGAGAGACAGCGAGTGAGATGCATGCATCGACTGAAGGGCTCCCGTCTCCCTGTAATCATCGGGGGCAGCACATCTAAGTGTAAGGGTGCGTGAGTGACTCGATTTTGCGAAAACCGTCTTCCGAACTTCACAAGTCTTGGACCACTGTGGCTCTAATTTCTTTTAAGAAGAAAGAAAAATAGTCAGTGGAGTCCCTTAAGCGCATGATCAATCGCAAGTAACTCCATAGACGGACGATATCAGCTGAAGATTCAAGAGCTATCTTAGGAACCCCGTTACGATCATTACCATGGGGATTTGCTAATCAATATTTTTATCATATCATCTCCGTTTATCACTTGCATTTCATCGTTACAATTCATTGTCGTTTTCCTAAATATCATTCCCAAATATTCGCTTTTCATGCAAATTATATTGCTATAAATTTTTAATTGGGAATGCATGACCTTTTGATTTCGAATTGTCTTTTTTTTTAGCGATTTCCTTAGGCACTGAGAAACTGTTGATTCTGTTTCAATTAGCTGAGTTAACGTTTTCTTTTTCATTATTATTTTTCAGTATTATTATTATTATTATTTAATAAGTTAATTTATTTATGAAGGAGATTAGGAATAATGAAATTAAAAATTAAAACAGTTAAGCCTAATTAGAGGGCAAATCTGTATTAGCATCTGTTTACCGGCTCCCACAACTCTTAGCACTAGCCCAGGACTGACCCATGGAGCTCATTCATGTTTACTTCTCATTATGCTTTACTATAGCTTCCCCCCGTCCATTTTCCGTATTGGGGCTGGGCCGTATCAGCAGATGACATCTCGCACGGGTTCAGGGAGAAGCTTACTATGTATAGTCCCCTATATCAAGGCCAGAAGTAGGTATCTCGCCCTATATCCTGTAGTATGTTAGAGGATATGGTGAGCTGGCACGAAAACCTTCTCCCCCTCAGAGATTGTGATCGATAGTCCTCGCATTATTTCCAGGCTTTCCTCATCTTCGATTCCATCACCCTCCCAGACGTGTTCCTCATCAAAGCTTTATATTTCAATTTTTTTTTTAAGTTACGGTTGAGTAAGGGTAATGCTTTGAGTGAGTCAAGGAGGTGCAAGGAAGCACTTAATCTATGTTTCAATCGGTTTGTTGATTTTTTATTTTTTAATTAATCCACGTTGATGTGCAGGGATGAGAATCCGAGATGATTCTATTAATCCTAGCCATGCGTTTAGGAAATCTGAATCTTTTGAGAACGATCCATAACTTTAAAAAGGGGGGTTCTTCCCTTCCTGACGAGAAACTTAACAAGATCTTTTCCTCTTCGTGTCATTAATTAATTTCATGTCCGGGCGAAATCCAATCAGCTGCTCGTGACGTGTAGAGCGGGAATTTTAATTGCTTCCCGATCGATCTTCCCCTGCCGAAGATCCCATGCATCACATCCCTCTCTCTTTCCTCTTTCCCCTCTCTTTCCTCTCTCTCATTTCTTTCTACTCACTCTCTCCTCTCTCTCATTTCTTTCTACTCACTCTCTCCTCTCTCTCCTCTCTCTCCTCTCTCTCCTCTCTCTCCTCTCTCTCATTTCTTTCTACTCACTTCTCAAGGCTCATATCACTTTCAGGGTTGAACGATCCCACGCACGTGACCTTGAAAACGTCCATGTTTCCCGAAATCCTGCGTGAACCCGATCAATGAACAGAACTAAACACCCCGTCAATTCCATACGCTCTTCGACGGAAGATTTTTAATGAATTTCGTCCAAACCAATTCTTCAGCCTGTCAGGAGATCCAAAGGCCCCCCCCCCCCCCCCCCCCCCAGGCCCCCCCAGGCTCCCCCCAAGTAACCCCATCGTCACCGAAAAACAATGAAATCTTCCCGCATTTCTCGGAATTCCCACGAGCCGCAGGAGCGTTTCCTCGGGGGGCGTCTCCCATGCTAAATGCTTTCACCGCTTACTGCGTCGATTTGCCTGTCGCTCTGTCGATTAGGCTGCTAGGATACTCAGGGCGATGGCAGCGTCATCTATGACGCTGCTTCCGAACCAAGAACTACAATTTTTAGAAGACAGATGTCGCTGTAGGGAGCGAGGCCGACTCAAGGGGTCGGACCGGGTCGTCGCCGCCGAATGCGAATGTCGCGTATTTTTCATCGAATTATATTTCGCGCTGTGTTAAGCGTTATATTAGGCGATGTGCTGCGCAAACAAAATCGAATTCTTTTTTATTTATCTATATTTATATTCCTTTCTCATTATTATTGTGATGGCTTTGGGAAATGCGAATTTCCGGATGATTTGGTGAGGATGGACTGTCAACGTGTCGTTAATGCGTTCACGGTGATTTTGGCACATTCGGAGGCGATGGCTAATCGCTTGCTCCCGCTGCGTCGTTATCCCCCGTGGTGCGATCGAGCGCGATGAAGAATGGCATCGGCATCGGCATCGGCATCGGCATCCGAGATGCCAAACGGCCGGAACGCCAACCTCTCAGCAGATAATGCATACCCAGCAGGGAAATGTGAGGACGGAATGGAGTGGAAGAAACGCCGATTCCCAAAAGCCAATACGGGAAAGTGCACCGCGTCATAATAGGATCCCTCCTCTCTCTCCCCTCTCTCTCCTCTCTCTCTCCTCTCTCTCTCCTCTCTCCTCTCTCGCCTTTCTTTCAGAATTTGAAATAGAGTTGGATCAGATCTGAATTGCAGAAGGTGGAAAATCTTATTTCTGGCGAGATTCCATCCTTCTCGAAAGTTGGACCTGGAATGCAAATCATAATATGCAAATTTAAAAAAAGGAACAAAAACAGATGAATAAGAGCAAGGAACGTATCTTATTCCGAGAAGGTACCGGTAAATCATGCACGAACAATCCTCAGAGAAGGAAATGTGAAATACGATTTCCCGAATTCGCCTCAGTTCATTCCTTCGTGTGATTGAATTTCGAATCTAAGTTGTTAAACCGAGAGTTCGGCCTGCCTCAAACTGGGCTAGACGCGAAATCGCAAAAAAATTCGATTTTTGGAGTAGGGTTGGTGAATGTGATGCCATTAGGGGCTATGACGAGTCGTTTCAGACGTAGCCCCCCCACCCCCTGCCTACCCCCAAATCCCCCCGGTATCAAAGGGCTCCCTTTTCAAAAGGGACCGAATTCCGGGGAATGAGGGGAATCCGCTTTCTCCCGATCGATGATCCGAAGGCTGGGAAGGAGAAAGGGGGAAAGGGGAAAGAGGGAATATGATCCCGTCGATGATGAGATTGTCTGTCATTCATGTCCCAGCCCTGGTCCAACGTAATCCTTTCCCGCCGTTCCGTTCCTTTTGGAGGAATTAATTCCCCACTCCCTGATTAGTGGTCTGGGTGATCAAAAGCTTCCGTTCGATCCTTTCCATCTACATCAACTGCTGATATGACAGTTCTCGTTAATATTGTTGTATACTGGACGGGTAATCCCCCACATCGCCGTGCACTTGTCTCGATTCAGTGTACTCTGTGTATAATGTTTGTTTTATCATCAATGTCATTACTTCGTTGTTGCATTACTTCCGTTTTAAAATCTCGTGCTATTGTCTTGTTTAAGCAATTTTCATTCATTTTATGGTTTTATTATTCATTATTTCATGCCTTATTCTCTGAATGTATTAATTTGATCTGTCGTTTTTGTCTAGCTGTCCACAATTTTCAGAGCTCGACTGGCTAGAGTTTCCAACACAGCTCTTTAATAAGTACGAAGTATTGCACACGTAAGTGTAAGTTAGTAACTCGTGTAAAGGATTCCATTAGGAAGAGAGTCTTAGTAAGATCACTATGTCGGAAACATAGTAAAAGTTGTGACGAGAAGGAAGCCGGAAAAGGCGGGTTGGGAGGCTATAGAAAACCGTACCGATCCATTGCCCCGGAAAAACAATTTCTTTCTCCCTCACCGACCGTATTTACACGAGGATTTAAGAGGGTTAGAAAGAGAGGGTGGGGCCGGTTTGGAAAGCCATAGAACCGACTCGTTTGGACGGCATCCAATGTAGCAAATTTGATTAGGGTCTTCCTCTCTCTCTCTCTCTCTCTCCCCGTAGAGCTGCAAGGGATCGAAAGAGTTTTTGTCCTCGACGTCTTCCTCTACTAAGGGGAAAAAAGAGAGAACTAAAAGGGAGAGATGCATCTCATGACTTATTCTGTCTCTTCCTCGCTGCGAATGTGCGTTGATGTGCGATGCGAATATTGGATTTGTGCTGAGAACGTTGCACTCCTTGGATGCGTGGTGTGTGGAGAATCCCTTCCGCTCGTTTACTTCCACCTTCCACTTGATTTCCACCTTTCAGTGGAGGGAAAAGACAGGAACCTCTTCATAGCTTCGACGTTTGTTATGAGAAAAGTGAGGGTCAGAAAACTCGTCTCCCTCTTCACTCGAAGGTTGTTCGCTTGGAATGATTTTGGAAACCTTCAGTGGATGACGCTTAGGGGAGGAAGGGAGGCGGGAGGAGGGGGAGGGGGGCTGGAAGGAAGTTTTAATATCTTCATATCACTGATTCCGAAATATCTCCAGCATAGTGACATCTGGCATTTAAAAAGAGGCAAGTCTTGCGTTCATTCGTCTGCATCTGTTCAGGGTTGCAATATCATCGACTTTCAATGTGAAACATCGGCGAAAGGAAGATTTGTATACCGCTGGAGCGTTGAATTCAAAAGGTGTCCAGATTCAGTTCTGTATCAAATAGTTATTTTATTTGATATGACAATACTCGTACAGTTTTATATGCATCCAAGGAAATAATCGTATGACTCTTGCGCAAGGCTTAGCAGGAAAATATTTATTGATTTAGCTCGAAGGGAATTTCTTTTTCTTGTTTTCTCAAGGTTTTCTTTAACAAAGCAGAGGCTCATGTACCGTTCCCGCTCAACCAGACTTCCTCTTGAGTGTCTGGAATTATTTACTTTTTCTTTGTACCTCTCAGTAGAGATATAAAAATGTATATTCTTGATGCCTCTCAGATGTTTCAAACTTCCACCTCAAATCTAATCTGTATCCTTTTGGATTTTTAAAATTAATAATTGAGAAAGCTGAGCAAGATCAACAAGTGAATAATTCAAAATTCATTTGAGGTCGGTACTACCTTTCCATTCCCCACATCTAAGCTGTTCAGATACCTTGTGGAGGAATTCAAGAAGTTTCACCTTTACGTGGAGTCAAATTAGTCTTTTGAAAAATGTCTTCTTGTAAAGTACATTTGGGGTTTGTCGAGTTTGTCATTACCAGGCAAATAACTTATCTCTCTCTCAAAAAAAAAAAAATTCCCCTTCCTCTTCCCCTTAAAGCGAGGGAAGAACATGCTTTTGATTCCGCGATTGAGCAGTTACGGCTGCCACGACGCAAGTTCCCACTGCGCTTTCCAATCTAGCAATTATTTTTGCCACATCTTGGAGGAGCCGAAGTCTTCGGACGGGAATGTGATCTACTAATGCCTACATGTTACCATCCGGTGGTTTCACGCATTCGGGGTCATGCAAATAGGGTAGAGGCAAGTGAGAATTGCACCAAGAACTGTAAACTCTCCTACGGACCCGCCACATCGATCTCGTTGCTCCCTCTGAATCCGCTCCGACACCGGGAATGCCGTTACCTCGAGACACTCGGGTATACATCGCCGCAGATGGTACATTTGCGTCGTCCTTAATAGCGGCACGTGACCATGATGGAAAACAATCAACGCAAATACACCAGTACGCCTAATGCACGACCTCCTTTTTCCTGATGATATGGGGGAACCGAGAGGGGGACAGGACATTGGAAATGACGAGGTTTCGTGTCCCTGAGACATCAACCGGATACCTAATGATGTGGTACATGCCAACGTGGCACCGCTAGTTTTTCACACCTTGTCCTCTCCGCAGGGGTGCTTTATTATACCTCGTTCGTCGATATCGATTACGTGTTCCCCCTTTTCATCGTAGAGGTCAGTGTCCGCCGAACCGCGTCCTCATATTTTCCGAGCCCATGGCCGTATTTACTTTCAATAAACCCCGAATGGAAGGGGAGCATGTAAATGAGCCCCTATAGGGTGAAGGAGAGAAGAGGAGGAGTCGGGCCCATTTTCCACGCCATTTCACATAGCAATATACACGATAGTGTATTGGGGGAGATCTCTCGTGTGTCCATTGAGCCCTTTCGCTATCCTCCCCCCTTTTTTTGCCATCTGTCTACTCGGGTTGCATCTTTCCTTCCTCTTCCTATGACAGAGTGCACTTTATCCAGAAGCTGCACCCCCTGATTTATCGAGACAGGGAGCGCAAAGTTATTGATGGCTCCCGTAATGGGCAAGCTTTTGCTGGAGAGGAGATGGAGAATGAATATTCATTATCCCCGGATATTGCATGCCGATGAATAATGTTCAGCGCTTTTTTTTCTTTCAGGTGTGAGAATGGGAGAGGGGGGGAGGGGAGGGAGCAGGAGGGGGAGAGGGGGAAAGGGGGAAAGGGGACCGGGTTTCATACCCCATGCCTATGCAAACGAGGATGTGCCCGAAGAACTTTGTTATTGGAGAAGGGGTAAATCCCCGAGGATAAATCCCATCGATTCCAAGTACCGTGTGGAAGCGGTTTCCTTTCCCTTTTTTGCTTTTTATTCAATAGGAGAAAGATTTCGGATAGATGTGCCGAGAGAGACCTGAGGCAAAGATTCAATATCCCTGAAGTAATCCTGGGGATCGTCTGTTTGAGAAACAATCCCAGTCTCCCCCATAGGGGATTAGGGAACAAAAGAAGCCACAGCCCTCCCCTCCCGTTGGGTGAAGGGGAGATATCTTCCCCAAAACGCGCATAAGGAGCGGGAGGTGTCGGGGGGGAATCTATCTATCGATGGTTGGTGTGATGTTAATTGCATTTATGATGAGGAACCCTCTCAGGTTTTTTCCACGGCGTGATGGATTGGCCCGTGATAAGCAGGCTCGTCCGTCTCTGTCCACTTTTCAAGTCGGGGATATCTATCGGGCTCAAACAGACGCTGCATCATCAGTGAAGTGAAGTGAAGTGAAGTGAGGGGGAGGGGAAGACCGGAACGGGAGAAATGCCTTTTCAGACACTCTCGATGACTGATTGACCCCCACCCCTTTTCATATGGTGCCTTCAATAGAGACGGGGATGTAAAGGGAAAAAGGGGGGGAAAGATAGATCTGCTGAAAAGCGTCTTCCTTACGGTTCATTATCAGCCGTGTTGTGTCTCGCAGCCGAGCTCGGATTTCTAATTAATGATGATAAATTGCATCCAACTAACTATTGGAAGATTTAAAAGAGACCCACACACATAGACAGTGTGAATATGGTCAAAATGCAAGTTTATATACAAACGGAAATACCACCGAAAGGATTGAAAGGAAAACTGGTCTATCTGAAGACAACTCAGTTTCTCAGGCCCCTGAAGGAAAGAGCGAATATTATAGTGATGACCGTCATCTTGACGGCGACGAAAAGTGGTACGGAGGTGGACCATTTTCTCATTTACATATATCCCACAAACGACTGTCTTCGATGAAAGGGAAGAGGGCCCATGTGCAAAAGACTAACTCAGTTTATCTGTTTTTATTTTTCTTAGCAGATAGGCCACGTTTCCTTTCAGTCCTTAAAATGAAAATAAAAGGACAAAAAATTATGGAATATAAAATAATTTAAAATCCAGAAATCCAGAATGCACCAGCAAGGGAAAAATGAATAGGTGTTTGTTGGGTATGAAATCGACTGTGAAAAGGGCGCCTTGCATGTGACAAGCAGCGGGAAGACTTCTCCGCGAAAAGGAAAAGGAGCACATGAGTCGGAAGTAAAGGGGGAAAGGAAGAAAAAAAAGGGACAGGACCTACATTATACACTCTGGAAGCAGAGGAAGGGGAAGAAGGGAAAGAGGGGAGGAAGAGTTTCTGGGCCAAATGGCCTGTCTTTTCCACGCGGGATCATTACATGCAGGAAGTTCCATTCCACGTCCCTGATATTGACTGTAAATCAAGGCCCGGCTCATAAACCCCCGTGAAAAGTTCCCACCCAAAACATTATTCGCACCCGTCTCCTTCCTATCAATGTTTGGGCATGGGAATGGCTAGTTTTCCCCTCCACGTACATTCCCTGAATCGTGACGACCATGTGATATATGCACTTCCCTGGTAGAGAGGAATCGTTCCAGAAAATATACCTGGGCGATATCCGTAAAAAAAAGGAAGGTTTCATTATTTTCAGTCATGCGATTCGGGCATGGGATGGGGGAAGAGGAACAAAGGAAGGGGAGGGGAGAAGTTTGAATATTTCACTCTTCTGCCTGCCTCTGACTGCTATAAAGTTGCCGCATCCCATGAAAATTTCATCACTTTGCTATTCTCTACTGATAGGTAACGTGTGGAGTCACTCACCCATCGCGCGTCGTTTCGCTTTGGACCGTCCTCACGTCATAAATTTATCATTATCTGTCCCATGCATCCTTCATTTCACATCTTACTTAAATTTTTAAAGTCTGCGATTGTTTTTTCTTCAGCGTATGAATCGTTTTAATTTACCGCACGCATCTGGGCAAGGCACGTTAGAAATTGTTTCGTTTCTGCTGTCCGTGAAATAAATGTATGGGAGGAAAATTCGACTTTCTCTCTTTATAGCTCACATCATGGCCGAAAATCAAGGTGCGTTTGGACTTGAACCATTCCAAAAGTTTTAATTAGAATGTGAACAAAAGAGCATCTTTTTCGAAAATGTTCGTTGCATTGCTCTCCTCCTTCGCGTATTGCGATAGCAGGAGAGATGAAAAGGCGCTTTCGCTAGGGGGCAGCACCGTGGCTCGGCAGAGGAACGACGAAATGGTGCAGGTCGCGAATTGGCGAGGCGGCTTCTGCTTTCCGAAATTCAATTATATGGAGAATTATTTGATCCAAAACCAGTCAAAACATGGTTCGTGGTGGCTCTGACACGGTGTGCGACACGGTATCTCTGGCGAAAACTCGAAAACAGAACGGAGTAAAAAATAAAATGCAAGCATTTTCGTGCCTGCCCATTCCTACTTAGCTCTGGAACTACCAGAACCCGGATGGTCATATGTTTAACTTTGTTTCATCTTTTCATTCCCAAAGAATCTCTTCAAAATACTTGGACTAATTGCTATCTCATGTCTTCATGAAAATACTTGGAGTATCAGACTTTACTAGTTTACGGCGCAGACTTCGCAAATGGCTAAATTTGTTGTCAGGGTCCATTGAACCCAGAACGGTATTTACACGGTTAATGGGGTCGCTATCGGAGCAGGTAGAGGATCGTCTTCAAATATTTCCGATCCTGGGCAGCGAACAAAAGCTCAGCTGGTGGGATGTGGAGCCTCGAGTGACGAAGCTAATGGCAAGGTGGCTGGGAAAAAAGTGAGCCTCTCCCGTTATCACTCATTAAGCGGATAATAATTACTATGGTGTAACTTTTATTAGGCATAGAAACATTGATTTATTTCGCTTGAAACAGATGTTCATGGCTCTCCACTCTTGCACGAAACCAGCTCTCTCCATCAATCGAATCGCTGTCTCGATTGCTCTCGTAATGCTCTCGCGGAAATGGATTTCCTACCTCTCAAAATCTTCCGCCACAAGTAGTCTAGATCACGAATACTCTGACGATAAACATTTTTGGTAGTGGCTTCCATAACAAAATAATTCACACGTATCAGGTCTGGACTGTGGGGGTTCCCCAAATACCAGGCAGCTTGAAAGGTTTTGCTTCAAAAAAGGTGACGATGGACTGTGATTTTCGTGACGGCTCACCATCTTGAGATGATGAACTTGCTCCCGCATGCATTTCTTATCTGATAATTTTTTCCTCAAGGATGGCGTTCGATAGTGCTGGCTATCAATTTCGATACAACAGTTTTTTTCACTTGAGTTAGACAATTTTCCCCTTGACTCAGACACGTGCATGAGTGTCGAAGTCAAGTGAAAAAGTGTCTAACTGAAGTGAAAAACATTGAACTGCAATGTCATTATTGAACCTTGAATTTTAAAATTCCTACTCAGATGGAAAACAGGTATTTCGCCCTTCAACAAGGTGTACCACCCCTACATCACAAATTACAGTCATCTTTCTGAAGCAAACACTTTCCAGCTTCTCTGAACTTTGATTACTGACTCCCCATCAGTCCAGACCTGTCTGAGGAGCCATGTTCAAAAAGTTGCTTAGCCGTGAGCTGAAGCACTCGAGACAAGTTTCGAGAGCAAGGGAATCCATTTCCCTGAGAGCGTTGTAGGTAACAATTGGACGGTGGCGTGGCCGATTGGGAGCTGTAGTTCAGCTAGAGAAGGGAACGATTGAACATGTGTTTTCAGGTGAGGCAAATCAGTGTTTCTAAGCCTCTTTAAAGTTTCACCGTTCATTAGCAATTATTATTCGCGTCATGAGGCATGAAAGGAGGGGTTTATTTCTTTTTTTTTCGCCACTCTGCGGTCGTGCCACTTTGTATGAGGTCAGGCGACTGATCATTTGCATGTGATCTTGAACTGAGGTTGATTTCAAAACAGTAGTTCAGTTTTAGTTCAGATGGTCTGACTGAAGTTCATTGGGCTTTTGTCGACTTCTATCAAAAAGAAACCCCAACTGGAACTGCAAATGAATTAACACTGGAACTTACCTGCACGGGAAAATCCTAAAGGATCCTATGAGGTTTTTAAACCTAAAAATATTATACGTTTCTTATAGGAATCCTTTAAGGTTCTTATAGGATCCTACAGGATCCAATGGGATTCCTATAGGAATCCAATAAGATTTTTTAAATAGGATCCTATAGGATTTTTTCATATGGGAAACTGCTACTGAGCTGTGACTGGACTGCAGTTTCGAAATCAGCCTGAGAGACTCATTTCAGGAGTATCTCAGGGGCATCCATGTCTAATCCAACGAGCTGGGGAAGTAGCTCCTCGACCTGGAGGTTTTCACGGATATTGACACTCCGCATTCGATGAAGGCGCGTGGCACTGGTACCCCGACACAGCCTCACTGAGGCAGCTGGGTGTCCGCGATCTGATTCTTTCTAAAGGTCATGGTCGCACGTGAGAGTGGGGGAAAAACGTTCTTAAAAGCGTGTGGGATCACGCCCCTGCAAACGTGGGAACAAGAGTTGGCCATTCACCAAATTCGATTCTTATTCGGACTTAACCTCTTCCTCCAGTAGCGACGACGGGATCTGGAGAAGTTTCATTTCATTTAAATGTTATTAAATACCGACTAAGATTTCCTTCAGCATGATTTCTCCCGGTCAAGTTTGAACAAGATAGGCGGGGAAGCGCTTCCCCTTCGTTTTCTGAACGTGCGTGGTGACAATTAGATGAAAATGCAGTGAGTTACAAATAAGAATCGCTTTTCAGGTAGGTAATTGCATACTTTTCAAAGCTCCGATGAAAGGGACCTTTCGCGAAAAATAGACAATATTGCTTAATATTTGCTCGCAAACGTCGATTCTTCCGTTCCAGATATTTTGTTTTCTTTCCATTTGGGACCTGATCCCATGCGATTCCTACTCTGCTATGTACCAAAGGATTTTTTATTCCCTATTTCTCTCAATTTTTCTTCAGAGAGAGGAAAATACGCCAGCTTGCATACTTGGAAAACTTCACCGAGCCTCATGTACGAGTCCAAGTCTGTCTCATTTGACTAGAGTGATTCACTACCGGTATTCCACAGGAAATACCGGTAGGTTTTTTCATTGTCAGACGATACAGTCCATTGGTACCTTACTCTTCTAAAATCGATTTTTAGTAGTCTTTTTTTTTTTTACAGGCCGAATTGGATTTGATCAAAATTGACTTGATCGAAAGTACTTTCGAAGAGCTCGTGGATTGCTCGTGAGATCCTGAAGGAAAATGCGTAAACCTGGGGTTCACCACAAAGAACTTCTTGCAGACCAAATGTTTTAAGAAACTTCTTTTCCCTCTGGTTCCCTCCCGCTATTGGGAGCAATAAAATGTAGAATCCCTCCAGATAGAGACTCTCCGTAGGAAGATTATGAAACCCGTCATGATAAAAATGAAAAATTCCCTTGCTTTCATGATCAGTGCCATGTCTGGACTAGTTTGGACATTGATTTCAAATCATTATTAGCTCAGATATTCAAGTTGCTCGACCACAAACTGCAGAACAGAATCATGAGTGAGCAGGGCTTATTTCGATTCCCGAAGAATTCAGGAAGATCCACTCGGGGACTCTCGAATTCACTATTTGATCCTAATCCCACTAATCCCAAGCCCTCATTTTTCCTAGTAGACCCCGGAGCGATTAATGAATCTGCAGAGTTTAGAAGTGAGATGATTGGATCGTTGAGAGAAAGCGGAAAGGCTAGGTATTCTTCGCTTCGTACTCGACGACCTTTCTTCATGCAGTACTCTACGACCTCCCCGACAGACAGACAGAGCCCTCTATAGGAAAAGCCCAGGGCCCATGACGCGAGGGGAGAGCGAAACATCTCCACGTGTTCGGCAAGTAAAGAGAGGAAGTGCTCCTCTCCGGGTCAGTGCTTTCAGGGGTCGTGGGTATAGGTCCATCTCATCTGTCACTTGGATCATTTTCTTCTCACCTTCTTGGTGGGCAACTTCTTCCCAACAATGAACAGTGTATTTTATAGCGATTATTAGGGGAGGGGAGATGAAGTGCAGGGAGGGAACGCATGGGCATAACTGGATTGGTAGGAGGGTTATTATACGGAAGTGGGGGGAATGGGGAGCGGTTTCTCCCGAGAAGAGGTTATTGTTCCTTATCTCACAAGAAGACGCTATTGTTCCTATCTTCCTCTAGCGGAAGAACTTTCATCATACGCCTAATATCATAACTTTGCACTTACACGACACATGGAAAAAGAAAATCGCGAAGAATCATAACTCAGGAATCGTGAGATGGGCTTGAGCCAACTTTTAAGGTTCGTCTCATTCGACCTGAAGTCACAGGAAGAATCATGGTTGTCGCCTATCGGCGAAACCGATCAAGGCCAAGCCCTTAAGAACCAACTCTAATATTGGAAAGCGTGGGGGGAGAGCATCTTTGGTGCAACGAGGGCTCGGTCCTCTCAGCTACCTGTCTTCTTTCATGCATAAGTACAATCCTGGGCACAAAGCCCTCAAATTTTTTCTAGGCTTTTATGCAGGAACACATCGGAAGAATATCTTCTGAGACCGATTTTTTGTAACGTAATCCGTCTGTATTTCCGCAGAAAATTGAAACTATTTTGCACGGAGACACAACTCCATCTATCAATTCCATTCTTGGCAATCGTTGCGCTAGGTATAACGAAAGAAAAGCTCGGCTTCTTTTAATGTTTGCTGAGAAATCTGCTAAGTGAGAAATTTCGGAAAAGTAGATCAGGCATTCCGTCTCGATCAACTGCAACAGTTGTCATGTTGATGTCGTTTCATCTTCGAATGACAATTGACTTTTCGTCACTTTTTGAAAGGCTGACCCAGTCGAATCGATCGATTCATGAAATGAAAGTCATATTCTTGCAGTGCTTTTCCCTTTCCAGAAAATACAGTCCCCCGAGGCGAGTGCGAGCCAGAAGCGGAAGGCATATCTGCGGTACCAGAATGGGGAGGAGAGCAAAGTAGATCTGTGGTACCGGAACGCTGCCTTCCTTGTAGATGAAGGGCGGCGACCTTCCTCCGCCATTCAGAGATGGAATTCCCTTCACGTACGCGTACATGTGCTAGGAGGGACGCATTCGTCCTAGTTCTTCGTCACCAAGACCAAACATCTCACTTCAAGCGATTTTCTTCAACGCTACGTGCATCGATGGTGAGAGGAATTTTATTTCAATTTTAAATTTTCAGTTTATTCATTACACGTATGTCTGAACAGTTCCATCTGGAATTCTCGAGTCACGGTGAGGAACTAGAAGGTGAAATGGAAATCCCGTTCTAATGCAATCGTGTCTGGGTAATGCAGGCCGCCTTTCTGAGGGTAATACTGCAGCGGGATCTTTCTTCATCCCTCTTCATTCATACATGGGATAGAGGGATGAATTAGAGAAAGAACTCACAGTATAGAAGACTCTTGGGCTTGGAGTTAATAAGTATTGGTGCTGTGGCTGATGGTCGGCATTCCCTCATATGAGCTATTTCCAAGTTTCAACTTTGCCCCTTCCGAAGGAATAAGTTTTATATATAATACACTTCTCAAAATACGAAGTGATACTTCTCAAAATCTCAAAATCGCCCCCATTTGAGCATAGAGGAGGGAAAATAGGAAGGGGCAGTTGATGGATGCCGTCGAGGGAATTTAACAACACATGTTAAATCTCCCTTCTTCGTCTGCGTGCTTCTGGTTGTCATTCTGTTTCTCATTGCGTGAGATATTTTTGAATTGTCTTGAAAATTGGGTGAGTATTAGAATCTCAATCAAACTGTCACATGGCTGTTTAGAGAGTACACGCACACTTTAATAAGTGCAAGGATGTAAATGATGGCGAGCACTCTGAGTGAAAAATGCTTATCGAAGGCGGTCGAAATGCCTTCCTTTGAGACAGATGATCGCGGCACACTGAAACTTGAACTTCTACCATCCTGTCTACTTCATTTTGCTGAAGAATGAGGAAGATAGCAATTGCATTACGCAGCATTACGTCGTTATGCTGCGTGAATTTGTTACCTTCAACACCCTGCAGCGAAGGAGACTAGTGAACTCTTTTGTGTTTAATTTGCGGATGTGCCTCAGAGATTACGAAGGCAGTTCCAGGGACATCCAGGAGCATTTTTCTCTCTGTCTGATTGATCACCATTATTTAAATTTTTACCTTAATTAAGAAGGGCATTATTATATATATATAATGGTCATATGACGTTCTAATTGAAATTTCTGCTATTACCTTAGTTTTCATAACAGTTAAAAAATATACTATATTAATGAATATATGGTATATACGTCATACCTTTTCACAATAGGTGAAACTACTTAATCTAAAGGAGAGCCATCGTTTCGGACAAAGTCTGACGTCCTGAGGTTCTCGAGTTATTCCATTCGCGACCAGAATGGAAAATTTCCGACATGCATCAGAATGTTCCCTAACCCGGAATCAGTGATTTACGATCTGCGCAGCAACATTTTCTGCCCGTGTATCGTTACCCAAGATGCTGAATTCGTGCTCAATCGAAGGAATTATTACAATATTGCAGTGACTGGTCGCTTGCGCGTACTCCAGTCGCGAATGGGTTAATGGGTAAAAAAAAAAAAAAAGGCTACAGAACCAATCTTCTTGGAACTTCGCCGGCTGACAGATGCTGGCGGGTAGATAAAAGGAGACATTTTGAAATTCCATCCATGATCCGTAAAAAAGTCGCTGAATTGGGAAAAGTTTTGACACCTTGGGGTATTCATGTAACTACGTAACTTATTTAATTGAAACTTTCTTTTCGACAAATGTTGAGAGGTTGAAGAAAAAGCTCCAAAAACCCGGTTCTTCATCTAAACGCCACATTGGAAAAAATCTGGCTTCTTGGAATATGCATGAAGGAAAAACTTTCAAGCTGATCTTGAAATTTTCTATGCATCTTGATGAGATGATGAGAAGTGGATGGTCTCGATGTAAAAATTTTAAATCCTAGTCATAGTCCATAGAATAGCGCCCATTTCGGGAAATGTCCGATATATTGATGCAGGGACATACCCACGAAGCCACGTCGATTGGGGGCGGGGTTGAGAAACAGGAAACTCTGAAACGGAGCCGAAACTGAATTGGTAGTTCAAGCCGAAGCTTGGACCGCCTTGGACGAAGTTCAATTGGTCTGAGAAAACTGTGGGGGTCCAATTTTATATTAATCTTTTTCCTAGAGATAAACATTAAAAAAATAGCTGTGATGCATTGAAGTTGAATGCAATAATGCGCACCAGAAGATGCGAAAGATAGGCAGAATCAAATAACGGAGAACATTATGAAATATCTAAGGAGGTTCGCTGAGAGGGGAAAAGTTATAATCAAGAAGAGCTGCATTCGCAAGAAAATGCCTTGGTTTCAAGGTGAAAAAATTGCTCTCATCTTTGGGGTCATATTTTTTTTATTATTAGCTTGTCCGCAATGCGAATTGGTGCGCGAGGAACTAAAGAGTGTAATGTACACTTTGTACATCATGTAATTAATGAATCATGTTGCAGGAAGACACCGATAGGGAAAAGACATCCCTGTGCCTCTCCCCTTCTATTAAGGGAGGAGACGTGTACCAGATAAAAAGGATTTTCTCCCGGAGATGAACTCCCCCTTATCTCTAAAGTCCAGAGCTCATTTATTACCTAACTTCTGGTTCATTTTCCTCCCTTCTGTCCTCCATCTTCCATCCATCGACCCGAGAATGCCAAAGGAAAAACCTCAAATTCTCCTGATGTCCTTTTTCGAGTCCTTTATGAAGGCCAATGAACTCTTTGCATGCAAAAGGAATAAGGTCATGGATATGCTAGGAGGACGAATCTTGCGATCGATAAAAGATTTCAGTTCTCGGCGTTCATCATCCAACATTCATGGAACGCTCCCTTCTCTCCATCATTTTCTCTCCCAGTCGCTTTTTTGCCCCTGTCTTGCGGCTCTCTGATGAGGACGTAATGTCAGGGCTCGTTGCATGCACCAGGCAGAACAGAAAACCTCCAGAGAAAGTCCCTCTATCTTCTAATTCAAAATTTAATTTCCGCCAGTAGCTTTACAGGAGGGAAAGAGAGGAAGTCTTCTTAGGACGTTGACTCAATGGATATTACCCGCAGAGTCAATTGTCAGCGATTTCATTCTCATTTTCCATAAAGCTGGTGATATGTGTCATCTTTCAACTTTTGCTACCTTGTGCCTGAGAAATTAGAGCACGAGGCTGCCACTTGCTTCGAGCTGAAAGATCCTGGATAATAAAACCTAGAGAGAAGTTTCCTCGATGGCGATATCAACGAGCTCAAAGCTTCTCCTCTTTCACCCTGACAGAAACCAATCTTTGAAGAGAAATTGTATGAGGAAGACGCTAGCTTTTATATAAGAAAGAAGAATCCCTCTCTCTCTCTCTCTCTCTCTCTCTCTCTCTCTCGTATAGGAGGTGATTCAATAAGAAGAGAGGGAGAAACTTTTCTCTCTTTCTCGCGGAGGTCAGAGTTTGAGATAGATATAAACATGGGGCTAGGCCGAATTAAAGAGGATGAGAGGGACCCTGTAGCGGTTGAAAATGAGGGCCCATGTCCGACTAATGGTCTTTCTGTCCTCCCATCTCGCCGGGAACAAGTGAGAAGAACGATGTTTCTCTTTTCTTCCTTCCTTATCATTCCCTTCTCCTCCCTCGGCCCCTTCATCATTACACTCATCCCATGCCAACTCCCAGGTCCCTTTGGCACGGGGAAGCGGAAAGCGGAGGCAAAAACAAGGTGGGGGGGGGGGGGGGGCAAGGGGGGGGGGCAAATGATTAAAAAGTGGGAATTCTGTTTGACCATGGCTCAACTGGGAATGGAAGGGGGACTGTTTCAGAAGAATGGGGTAGATAGGGGGAGGTTGGGGGAGGCAGGCATTCACGTGAAACCAAGAATTTTGTATATCGGACTGAAATATGGAAGACTTCTCTTGCCGGTCGGAGCAATGCCATCTTGTCCAACTGTCAGACCTCATGCCGGACAGAAGAAAAGAAATTCGCTTTTTTCCACGGAGCACAGGGGATGTCATCCGAGAGGAGAGGAGAGACGATGGCAGGAAATTCGTCCTGGCATTTCCCCCTTTCACCCGCTTCCGCATCCAACTGTCATCTCCCTTCCCAAGAGGCTGATATGGCTCCATACGTACAGTACGATCTCCGCTCTTTTTTTTATTATCTTTTCTTTCGTCTGTTAAAATTCCCGAGGTGCTGGGTTGCCAGGGAGATTTGACGAGAGTTTGAATAATTGATCAGGACGAGGAGAAAAAGGGATGGATCTCCTCCTTTACCCAGCTGCGAGAAGGATCATGCTTCGCATCATCCATCATATCCCGTGTGGATGTATATATACCCTCCAATAGACGAGGAGAAAACCTGCATAGGACCCGGCGGCCAGGCTGTGGCTAGTCTTCCCCTGCCAGTCTGAAGGATCTCATTCCGATTCCCTTCTCTCTTCGATTTCGCTCAGACAGCACCCTTGGAAAAGCCTCTTATCTCTTCTGTCCCGATCCTTGTAACTCGAAAAGCGTTTTGCATGCATTGGGGACCGCTGAAGCAAGCACGAGTGTCTCCAGAGATGCGTTCTTGGACTCGATAGATTCCACGATAGGACACGTCGGACTACCCTCTGAGGCCTTCCATCGATCTCATGCTTAATACAGAGCTTTCCAAGCTCCACGAAATCCTCGATAATGCTCCAGCGTCCGTCGATGACTCCGATCGGTTTTTATCGGGCCCCCCCTCCCCCCTCGTTTCGCCCAACTAGCCCATTTCCTCCTCTGGAGGCCATAACCGTTTAACCCCGGTGCTTTATGTTCCCCTCCTCTCAGAGATGGCGCCACGTGCCGGCAATAGTGTCAGTCGAGTGAAGATGATCGTAATGACGATGCCGTCGTCCGTTTCGGGCCATTGAATGGGGATAGAGCCCAGGGTATATCTTCTCTGCCAGCACAAGTGGCTTCCTCCAGTGTTCCCACTTTTAATGGCACCTCGTTAATAGGGATCCCCCGCCTGCACATTCCCGGCCATATTTCACGGGAAATGGCCGCCTTTCTAATGACATCCCTCGCAACATTGAATCCCCAACACTTCCTTGGAATTACGACCGGGGATCGTAATTAACGAACCCCTTTTATTGTGGAAACTCCCCTTCCTTCCCTCGTGAGACTCTGGACAAACAGTACGGATATTACTGGGACGCATAAACGTCGTCATGATGGATTGATTCCTCCGGCAGAGTTTCTTTTTCGGTCGATAATCCATTCGGACTGGGCTCAAACCTGCCCCTTTCCCACCGAAAATTGCGCCATAAATTCCCCTCCGGAGAAAGGGGAAGGCATGGTGAATCCTCCATTCCGAGTGTCACCTTTTCGTGCGCGGCACCCAACGTGGTCTCTAGGAATAATTCATGCCTCCCTTCCAGTGCCTTCCCTCGTTTTCCTGTTCGTGCCAACTCTAGCACGCCCTTTTTCGAAGCACTTCCTGATATCGATTGTATTTACTCGTGTTACATGGCGGCTCGTACAAGATTGGTGGATCGGAGCGGATCGGGCGTTCCCAGGCTACATATCATTTCGCAGTCACATCCGTTAGGAGCGGGTTTTGTTGCACGTCGGGAAAAGTGCAGACTAGGCCTTTAAAACATCGCATGAACGTCGCTATTGTTAATCAGACAAAAACAATGGGGTAGTTGATTGTTCTCGGTTATTCTATTACAGGGCAGCTACTGGATATGAGAAAATAATTAATTAAATATGCTCTCTTGAGATGCTTTTGCTACGCAAGTACTTAAGTGCTTCAGTGGGTGTACCTGTCTTGTGAGCCCTTGTGCCTTGAGGGACGCGTACCCTCATGATTCTTTGGAAAATGTTTGCGATTTTTTTCCTTTTGGAACCCTGGAAAGCGGAAGTGAGAGTCTGATTCTGGAGTGTGTCCATGGGCCATGCTGTAATGTGCCTTTGTGCATGGATGAGCTGGAGAGCCAATTCGTCTCTGTCACTCGTCAATGTGGGCTCAATCAAGAGCCGTCTTGTGGCACGCATTATTAGAATGTCTCCTGCCGATGGCACATGCTATAAATAATGGTCCTCGTGAAAGGGTCTCATGGCCACGGACACGCATTATGGGGCCTCGCAGCTGGATATACATCTCCGTGAATGCCTGATTGGACAAAGACGCGGTACATCGGGCCTGTTGTCGATCGATCCGGTAGGGAAGTGGATGGAAAATTCTCTCGCCGTCTGGACCCTTCAAAAGGTCGTACTTTCCCCGAAATAGGATATTTTTCCCCACTCGGCATCATGTACATCAAGGAGGGGATGATCCTCTTTTGTAGAGCGAGTAAGTCCCTCAAGGGCAATCTCGCCAATGGGAGTGTAAATTATTCTACATGTGAGTACGAGGAATCTGAAGAAGTCTACGGGCCCAGAAAAGGGAGGAAAATCTTCACTTATATGCACGGAGTCTGGATATACCTTGCGATCGAGAACTTGGATCTGACATTCTTTCCTTAATGCCTTCCCATTGGCAGATCCCTTTCATATTTCACCAAGAAGGTCTCATTTATTCAACTGCTTATCGGCCGATCCAGAAGAGAATTTAAAAAATGTAGAATGAAACCCACGTATTGTGAGCCAGGATCATTAAAAAAATTGCTTAGCCTTTGGTTCAAAGAAGGAAAGAGACCCCATTCCGTTTCATGCAAAAACGAGGGGAGGAAATAGGACGAAGTTGCATCCTTCTATGCAGCGTATGGGAAATTCTTGTAAGCAGGGGAAGAGGAGGAGAACTTGCCAAGAAACGGAGCTCTATCGCACACAATGCCTTCGGGATCTCTCTTGTCATGTTAATGAGAATCATTTCCTGTGGATTCTCCTCCTGCCTCCTTTTCCGGAAATCTATGCATTATGGAGGGCTCTCGAGAACCAATAAATTCCCCCCCCCCCCCTTATCGAATGACTCGCCTGCATCGCATCCGTCTGAAATAGACCCTGAGCGAGGGGAAGAAGTCTGCATGGGACGGTAGACACTTGCTGCCATTAATAGACAATTCAATTAATAAATTAGGATTTACATGGAAATTTGATTGGAAAGGGAGTGGCAGGATGGAGAAATTAATTAGATTTGGTCAGATCACTGCTTTCAGGTTAGATCCAATCTCCATGTATGTAATTACGACCTGGATTTTCTAAGTACTGCTTCTAGTATGCATTGCGTGCAACTGTCAGAGGTTTTCTGCTTACATTTCTCCTTTTTTTTTAATTCTCAATTTCCAAGGTTTTTTTTTTTCCTTCGACATCATCCATCACCGTCTTTGGGGGACGCATTTGCGTCTTTTTTCTTTCATTCCACCGTCAGGTTCTCTCAATAGAGAAACCTTGAAATCGTATACACTCCCCATAATGAAGACCTTTAGCCCACGTTGCAGGTCTTTTATATCTGTCTCCCGTCTGGCGTATCGGATCCTCTTTTTGAAAGGGAGCGAGGCCATGCATCATGGATTTCTCATGCCTCCCTTCTATTCCGTAATTGGACTCGGAGGGGGGAAAAAGAGAAAGAGAGAAAAGGAGAACTGATTTCTCCTTCCCTCTTGACCGGCTTTTTGGCATCCGCGTCAATAGAGACAGAAGCCCTGGGAGGGGCTCTCGTCAGGAATTTTCCCGGAAGGAATTCGATATGCAGACTCTGGTGCCGTGATGGATGAGGAGGTTTCTAGCGTAGTATTTCTCTGGGAATCCGAAACCGAGTCAGATTGGAGAATCAGCAATCACAATCCGAGAAACAGAAGAAATATCATCTGGACCCCATAATCCATCACAGGAAATCACATTATGTAGAGAAAGCAGGAAAAATGAAAAATCTTGGATGGAAGAAACCTATACGTCACGAGTATCATTCATCCCTTCGTTCATTTATGTTCAGAATGTATCTCATAACAAATGAAAACAAGAGAACCGAATTTCATCCCTTTTTCCCGAGAAGGAGGAACCGGAGCACTTGATTTCCCCAGAGTTATCATCCCGGTCAGGTTCCGGATTCAGGAGGCGCACTGATTATTTCGTTTGGTGAAAAATTGAGTCTGACTTGATGAATTTTTGCAAGAGCCTCCGCATCTCGGATACCGAGATAACAGAAGCCCCATCTTGCTCTTTCCTCCTTGAGAGGGACCGCGAGGGATTGATATTTGTCCTCAGGGGCCTTAAATATACTGGGCAAGAGGGATGCGAGTAGCTTGTTTGCCCATTGCACGAAGAGTTTACTTGAGGGGCGTACCCAAACGGTGAACCTTCATGCTGATGTCTCTCGATTGACGTCGTGAAGCAAGAGTGGGTCTCGGGTTGGTCGCAATTTCCATACCAATCGGATCATTCGCATCGCACTTCGCATGCATGTAGCCACTCCATGAGTTTCTCACACCGACTTCACAGACAAACATGAATGAGGATTTACTAGGCTTCTGCTGTGGAAAATCCTCATTCATATGAAGGGAGCACCTGAATGACATCGGTGTCGAAACGTTTCGTGAACATTATTATCGCGAGGGTCGAAAGCATTAAACATGATACATTTTTTTCTCTTTGACTTTACTCTCTGATTCCTTATCGTGAAAACCTTGAAAACTGTCACTTGGGCTCTCAATGAGGGATGAAATTAACAACTCTTGTTCAGCATTGGGGAATGCAATGTGAGATGACCTGAGTCCGTCTCATATACAAGTGGTATAAGCCCATGGGAAGAATTCGGGTCTTCAATCCGTGAACAAGTGACTCGAGACCTGGAATTTGCGGGGGGGGGGGGGGGGGGGGGGGGGGGGGGGGGGGGAGGTGGATGGCTCGATAATGACAAGACCGTGATCATAGGAGGAAAAGGAATTTCTACAGGTTAAAAGTGACAAAGGAGCCATCCCGTTCGGATCTCCTAATTGGGTTCAGAGAGGGAGACTGCTTTAGATACGAGGAAGAAGACGAAGGAGTCGAGGGAGGAAGGAGAGGATGATCTAATTTTAGGGGGAGAAGGAAAAGGGAGATTTCCCCATCGATCTGGGTGGATTCGCTAATTTTCCTCCCCCTCTTCGAATCGGAACGAGACCGCACGGTGACAATTGACGGATGCGAGGCGTTTCTCACAGAAGGATGGACGCGTCTCCTTGCACGACACTGGAATGCGTCTCTCTCCACACTTTATTAATGCTTCCCGAGGAGAATTGGATGCACTGGAAGGGGGAGGAAATGCTGTAGATCTTTCTAAAGCATGCTGAGTGGATCTCCGGGGTGTCGCTTCGAATCTTCTTCATCTCTGTCTACAAGTTGGTAGAATTACGAAAAAAAATAGAGAACATAATAGAACAGATGGGAAAGTCGTCCCTCGTTCTTTTTTTTTTTTTTACTGAAGATGACAAGACGAGCATTTGTTTTCTTCATTCAATCACAAGAGACCCTTCTTTTCGTTCTCCCTCTCATCTATTTCTGGAATTCAATCAAGTTGTTGCCATTCAAAACGCTCGAGAGATCCATCATCTTCGTTGCATCTCTTGGCTGCCGAGGACTGGGATGTTCGCTAAGACCAGGGAATTCATCGAGGCCATGAGTATTCATCGATGATCGTGTTTCTCTCGTCCACCATTGTGTGTATCGCAGAGAGATATTAGGAGGGAAGGGAAGTAGGGGCGTTGTTGGCTTGATGTGATTGGAGGTGCACGGCGGGGTGTCCTCTTCGCTCCCGTCCCCATTTTTCATCCGCCCCCCCCCCCCCCCTTTCTTCCCTTATTCTTTTCTTCTCTTCCTTTCCCGCCTTCCCCCCTATTCGTCCCCTTGCCCGCTTTCCACGCTCCTATCCCGGGTCGATCTCATCCCAGGCTCCGCATTTGCCCCGGTACCAACTCTTAATGGTGGCGATGATTCATTCTCCGATGACAAGGAATTCCCGACAATGGTTCATCTTTCAAAATGATGAAAAAAAGGAAGAAATCCTTGAAAAATAATCCTCTTTTTGCCTGGTTCCCTTCGTGAATCCTGTCATAGAAGTTGGCGACCTTCATCGGTCTCTCAAGTATTCTCAAGGGCATTTTGTAATCGGGAAAAGCCTGTAGGTCTTCTGCACTTCTCGATCATGGAATTTCTTGGTCGTTTTAGCATCGACCCGAACAATCTATGTAAAAGGTCTCTACCGTAGGAGAGTTAATGTCTTACTCGGAATGCTTGCTCGAGAACTGCAAAATGGGATCAGCTTACGCAACGACGGCATGGATTATTTGTGTCCCCATGAATGTTAGGACTCTCGATCGATGTAATCACTCATTCTCTCAAATTGAAAATTCATAGGAAGGCCTGATACGTCAGAATAGTGCCGTCTTGATTCAAACAAAGGCAAAGCCCGAACTGCCCTATCGTGCAGATACATCATTCATGGTGCTCATCGACGAGGAGTTCGATCGTATAGACGTGTTGCAACACTTGGGGAATCTCTACGAAAAAAATACCCTTCTCGCACGAAAGCACGAAGTCCTTGCACGATCGAGGTTGATCCTGATAGCAGCTTCCATGATATAATTTGCATGGGGAATGAGTTTGCACAGCATACTTAATTAGGCTAATCTCGGTTTGCAGCATTGGGGAATTCTCCCCCTACCGCCTGACATCATGCAAAGAAATGACGGACGGCACATTTGACATTTCCTTATGGCGCTCAGCGGCTCCTGGGGGACGCTCTCCTCAAGGTCTTGTTAGGCGAGCAGGGCCTTAGGCGCCTCTCGATAGAGCCGGAGTGTGCAGTGGTTCCCAGCACAATCAAGTATTGTAATGGGATTGGGGTCATGGGAACGTACTCTTTGATTCAGCAGGAAATGAATTCTTGCAAGAAAATGAAAAGACTTGAGGGCTTTTCAGAGTTAAGATGAGGACCGGCCACAAACGACTATCTTGGCAGCTGAACTGGACCAATTATGAAGAATAATTAGTTGCAACAGCACTGTAAATACTTTCCTTGATGCGGTAGTATAACATTAACTATTTAGATAGTTAATTAATTAAACTACGTGAATTTTTTGTACTCAAAGGAGAGAGAGGAAAATGTTCCTCATCGATTTTCTCTCAACTTCTTTTCTCATTAGGAGAGTGGAGACTCAGAGTTAGAAATTGTCTTATTAGTTTATTGCGGGCCTATTCAGGAAACTTTTGAATTCCGGAATTATTACATAATGATAAAAAGATTAGATGCTGTAAACGTGCCAGAAATGCAGCTTTCACCCAATCGTTTGCGACATACGGAACATTTTTTCTTTGCAGCAAGAACGCGAAAGGAAGCCCAGTGGTCTTGAGAGGTACAGTATATGGGAAATTTGAATTAAATAAGCCTCTGTGGACAACACGACGAGCTGAGTCTTGGAAATGTGCAAAAATATCTGATTCCGAAGCTTCATCAGGTCACGTCGTGGCCCATGCATAAATGCATGCAACTCATAAATGCATAAATGCATTTATGAGTTTTATTGGAATCCCCACATACCTCACATAGCATTTTCCCTTCAAATTAAATAAAACTATTAGTAACTTTATCGAGAATTTTTTTGCTGTTTTGATAATATACGCTGCTCCTTAAAGAACTTGTTGGTATTTGTGATTCCAGCGACTTTTGATCTGCTCCACCAGAAATAAAACTTCTTTCTTCCCTACTTACTAAAACTAGAGACCCCTTGACTTTCTACGAATCTTTTGCAAATGATTTTCTCTGAGTTCACTCTGACCACTCGAATATGGATCGATAGAATTGAGATTCGTTCATCCACGAAGTCTATGGAGACGACGGGGCTGCAAAATATCATTCGGTTTCCAATTGAATACCATGACATGCCATCACCGTCTCTATTTTTTGCGACCATTTCAAAGAGTTTTGATGCGGAAGTCTGAGAAGAAAAGGGAGGATATAGGAAGATGTTCCTTCTCAATACAATGGCATGAGAGGCGGAAGGCCATCTGACAGATGTTGATGGATCACCGCACACCCATCCACCATATTGAATTGAAGAATATAGAGAAGAGAGGAAGAGAAAAATACAAGCTCTCTTTCTCTCACTTATATACATTTTTGCAAGGACGTGCCAAGGGCGTTCCTTAATGTCTTTGGCACGGGTAGGTCCCATTGATTTCCAATGGAGGATTTCTTCTTCCCGCTATTTTTTTTTTGTCCCCGATGAGAGGGAGGGGAAAAGGGAAAAAAATCTCTCAGTGATTTGTCTCTCTTTGGCACTTGCTGGGATTGAGCTTCCCATAGGAGAGCGTGGGAATGGAGGAGATATCATTTTCCCCGGGTCGCCCGATATTACAGCGTCGTAAATTTCGCTTCATCGACACTATCGGCGTATTTATGCCCTATTCGGTAGAGGCGGCCTGCAATTCTTCCTTTTCCGTCTCATTTCCTCGCTGGACTTTCCTCTTTTTCTCCCTTTTTCTTCTTTCTTCGTTTCAGTACCATGAAAAGGGCACCAAGTATCGCTATCGGTCTCCATGGTTACCAGACCTAAATTTTAGATAAGTTGATACGGGGCCATACGTACACTCTGACGTGGAAAGCAAAGTTTGTGTGAAGAAAATCCCAATGGGGGGAAAAAAGGAAGAAAAGAAAAAAAAAGACAACGACCCCCAAGGGCGGACGTCGGGCCCGAAAATCCATCTTTTCTAATGATCTGAGGAGAGACCCCTTGCTGAATCCCCGAACTTTCTCTCCTCTCGTCTGCTTTCTGGGGTATGAAAAAAGGAAGAAAAAAAAGACGGTTCTATGGGTTCATACTTAATTTCGGAGGATGTGGCTCATCGGTCGTGATGTATGGTAGCGGCATTTGTCATGTCCCTTATCATCTTCATGCATGTCCGCCCAATCATCATCGTCATCATCATCATCTTCTTCCTCTACCATCTTTCCTCTCCCTCCCGTCTTTCTACTCCATATCCTCCCTTTCCCGGATGCATCTCTCTCTCTTTCTCGCCCCCATTCGTCTTGGAGTTATCATTTACACGGCGTGAATTTATATACAACACATTACATCAGGCTAATTATTCCTTTCCCATATCTATATGATTGCATGCTCTTCCTTGCGTTCGTGTGCATGCTTATGTGAAAGGCTGGAACTGAGAATGAAAATTTCAAAGCGAAAGTTAGGAAAAGGAAGGAATGGAAGATCAGGTCGAGAATGTCTGACTTTCGGGAATGAATTGACTATTTCCCGATTCTTCCCGTGGGTGTCCAATATTAATGAAGAACGACATGACTAAAATCTCCGAGAGGAGACATAGTATGAGCTTCATGTTTGACATACTCATCGATGGAAGGTGCAGCGTTCAATTCTAAACCGGATGCATTGTGTGGGTGATTGAAAAAAATTTAAGAATTTCAGAGCCAGGAGGAGCCAAGCCTTTGATTTCTTCATTTTTTTTACGATTTAAACGCATGAAACCAACTATTTATTTTCCACGTCTGTAACTGGGCTGTTATTACGTAATACGTGACAGGGTCACCTCAACTCTTCTCTTCAGGATTGCATCAGATTCGAATGTGGCCAGAACCCATCCCGTCAAGACTCAGGGTGTTTTTTTTTCAGCGGGAAGAATAAGAGAGAAACCCAATATAGGAATCAGAGTGGGTGCTGTTCGTTCCGTGTAACGAAATATCAACTTTCCCGTTACGAATAAATCTGAAAGTGTCTGTCCAGCAGTGTCCTTTTTCCAAACGAAATGGAAGGACTCGGGCGGTGCTCTGAAAAAGCCACCCGGAGCTCCCGGAACCGGCAAAAGTGGGGAAAAGAAAAACGCCCTGCTTTAAAATACAATGCATAATAAAAGACTCGTACCTGCTTTGAGAATGTCCTGGAGCATGCATCATTGATCTTATCGTTAAATTTTAAAAAGGACCAAAGCAATGGAAATATTGATCAATTTCATTGGAAATTATGATTAAAACATTATTTCCTCTTTCATGCAAATCACAGCGAAAGGAAAGACACTCTACGATCATTTGGCTTGAATAGTTTATTTGGTGCACTACCATTGCATACAGCAAATCGTTTAGCTCAATTCAAACTCGTTCTGGTGTGTGGGTCGCATCGTTCCAAGATCAGACCTCTGCGGGCCGAAGTGTGAAATCGTAGAATTAATAATGTATCGCTACATTATATTGCGTGTATATTAGGCTTGAAACGTTTCTCTCTCGATGAACGCTGGTGGGTCTTGGGCCGCATTGAGGGCGCTTGCGGGCCGCGAGTTTGAAACCCCTCGGTTTAGACAGATCCAATTTTATGGATATTATGGATTTATATAATTCATGATATCCATAATATTATGGATCGTGCGTACATCGAATTGCCAAAAATGCGAAGCTGATGACGGAAACGCGAAGTGTTAACGTCAACATTGGTAGAATTATGCATTCAAATTAAGTAGAAAATTGATTTTTTTTTGTACTTGAGCTTAATATTGCAACAGAATTTTACGGTTTTTTTTTTTAAAACCTTTTCTTGCTTCCGTCTAGGATGGCCTTTCTCGCTTTTGTCAATTCTGGGAGTCTTTTTTCAGGGTGACTTTCTACCTCATGCTCATCTGAAAATGAGCGATTTTCTGCTGAGACACCATTCTCTCAGTTGACTGGCTCAAGGCCAATGCTCCGCTCACTTCCGTCTGTCTGGAGCTAGTCGGTGTCGGCTTTCCCGAGTCTCACCTTTCCGACTCCTTTCCGAGCCCTGAGTTCTTTCTGCAAGGATCAAGTACCGGGTATCCGCGTCACTTCGACTGTGAAGAACCGAGTAGAGGCGGCAGAACGCGAGTATTAATAGAATTCGCTTTGAAGTTGCACGACCCCACCTCATTTACTGCTGCGAGCCAGCATCAGCCAGAAGTGAGCGACAGAAGTAAACTCTTATTACGAACTTTACCTAATCGATTGCTTTCAACTCCTAATTCATGATCTAGCTGCAAGCGAACCTTGCTTCTTTTTCGAGCTCCAGAACCCGAAGTCGACCAGTCCTGGAGAGGCTCGAAACCGAATGTTGACGAGGGAACTTGGGATATTTTACTTTTTTCCTCTGTGAAACGGGAATTAGGGATTCGACGCGAGAGACATCTAACGCCAACTGCTCGAAGGGCGAAGGCCTTGCAACCACAATCTCTCTTCATTGTTTTGAGATCCGATAATTTTTACTGCATTTTTGCTGTAAATATTTGCAGCATGCGCCGTGTCATTATTCATGCTCGCCAACCATTTGTCACATTTAATCGGGGAAAGCTGTCACAGGGGTTTATTATTTATGGACACGATAGTGCCATATAGTAAGGATCGTGGAGCAACATGGCCTCGGTCAATATAAATTCTCACCATCATAACTCCCGTTCGCATTCGTGCGTGAATTTTAAAATCAGTATCATAAACATTTCTCGAGAAAGAACCTGAGCGGTTGGGAAACTACCGAGCAGAGAAAAATCGTCTGGAAATAAAATAGCGAGATGGGGAATGCTCGAGATGAGTGCGCCAGAGGGGTTAGACAAACTTGGGGCTCGAGATCTTGGCAGGAGAAAGGACTCTCACTTCCTGGAATCCCCCATGTTTTTATTTTTTTAAAGCTATATTAAGAATTGAAAGGCTGAAAGAAACATATTCTATCTGCGGAAAATTCTTTCCTCGAGCTCCACAAAGAAAGAGTGAGTGCTCCAGAGACCATGTTAGCAGTGAGGAAAAGTGGTCTGCGTAGATAGAATCTGTTTTTCTAATTTAACGTAATTCCCCAAAACTATTATTTTTAATGAAAGGGAAAATGGTTCTTTGGGCCAACAGTTCTTTTTTTAAATACTTATTTGAAGAAAAAAATTTAAAACCCTTTCAATTGTAGTGCAACTTTTCCCTTTTCTTATGCAAGTGCTCACTTTCACGGCTCACTTTCACGCTCACGCATGATGATCGAGTCCATCAAGTTTCATCTATAGGGGTTTCATCTGTTTTCAGTTTTGAAAGTTTTTATTATTTTCTTAGCCTTGTTTTTTGTAATGGTGATCGAACTCACGGTTCTCTCAACAGCGAAAACTTCTGAACCGATTTCGACAAGTGAGACTTCAATGGACTGAGAGTGTGAATTTTGAGGGCTTCATTGCATTTCCAAGGATCGGCCCAGTGGGGCGACAATATTTGTGGACAATCCTACGGGAACAGCTGCAATCTCATTTTCTACGAAAGCAACTTTGGCTAATGAGGCATAAAAACACTTCTCGCATCTGAACGGTGCTTCTGGTGCTGAGGTGGGGTGGGAGTTGCAAAATGATAGAAGTACTTGCAGTGAAGTAATGAGCATATCTTAACAAACCAGGCATTTGAAGACTTGTCCTATTTCGAGAGTATCTAGGATTGTGAGCGAACAGAGAGTACTCAAGCTCACTTAGAACTGAAAAGTACACTGGTTAAAAAAAAAAGTACTATTTGACGATAATTACCATGTGGTGATTATCGGATTGAGTTGGCAGTGATATCGATTATAAAGGCCATTAAAATCAGAAGAGGTCCCCGGAGGTTATCTCTGACTTCATAATTTTCAGCAGTTCTTCCCTCTGCACTACAAAAAATTCCTTGATATGCTGATGCGGTCTGAGACAAACACGAAACCCATAGAATGACATCATAATGGCCACCAGGATTTATCATTAGCGAAAGCATGAAGACCATTATTGTTGTGATCAATGGCGTAGTGAGGGGGGGGGGGGGGGGGGGGGGGGG
>CAJPEV010000212.1:8068-85365 GCA_905338385.1 Darwinula stevensoni | reverse complement strand
CCCCCCCCCCCCCCCCCCCCCCCCCCCCCCCCTTGGTTCAAGCTTGGTTCAAGCCCCCCCAACTCCAGCCTTAATGCATCCGCCACACCTCCTCCCCCCACAGGGCGAGAAGTAAACCCCCTCACCGTTCCGCCTAGCCCCCCCATTGGCGAAACCCTGGCTACGCCACTGGCTGTGATAATGCTGCAGCACAAGAATCTTCGCCAACATGAAATATGAGAAACCGAACGGTGATGAAAATCGGTCTACATTCACGGGGGCGAAGTCAGCAAAAAATATCGTTCGAGTCTTCTTGGGCCGACGCACATGGAATTATTCATGATTGCACACACACTTAAGCATTCTTGTATCATACGCTCTTCACTATATTCAGGAAAGGGTTCTGGTTTTGACTCCAGACGCACATTGCCATCAACAGTGAAGATGATATGGTCGAGTCAGACTTGAATACCAATCACACGAGGACATTTTCCACGTCTCATGGCATAGTATAAAGAGCATGAGTTAAAAGTGAAGTGGAAATGTGAATTGCTTCTCGAGGACGGCTCAGCAGTGGGTGCTGACGAATCCCTTTTGTCTTTGCCGGCGATATTCCAAGCCTCTTCGGGGGGGACGGATCCCACGCGATTCTTACTCAAGCACCCAAGAGCCAAACGATTTTGAGTTCGGTTGCATCTGGCATCGGATCCGTGTCTGGCCCAGACATACCGATGTGTAAGTCTTACTTGAAGGCGTGCTTGAATGGCATCGAGTGGTATTGACATAGGGCGACTCGGAAACTTTGATGGACGGTGACTGCCCTTCCCCCGAGAGAATCGCCGCGCAGCAATTCACCGTCTCCTTTCACAGGCCTTAGTTTACTTTAGTCCTCGCCATTTCTTCCGGATTTTGCTCTTTCCGTCAAGCCTTTATTTCCTTCGTGCGTTCCATTCCAATTCCTTGTTTTATTCCTCTCATTTTATTCCTTTTCTTTTTTTTCTCCGAGAACGATTGGACGTGGAGCAGAAGATGCATGTAATGACGGAGAAAATAATTAATGGAGGAGGCGCAGAACAGGAAGATGGGACGACGATGCATCATGCTCAGAGGTCATTATTTTGCTATTGATCTACTGTATGAGACCTATACAACGATGACAGAATGCCGAGGAACATGATTGAGGGCTTGGGAACACCTGAGATGCAATGCGTAAGGGACTAATGAGGAAGCGTCATTATTTAGGGGTTATTCCGCGAAATGAGGCAATGGGGGAAGAACTAATATTGATGCAAGGGTCAGAGACGGCAGACCTTATAAGGCAAAAACCCATTCCGGGAAAAAAAGCAGAGCAAGAATCGTGCGGTATAACGTCCAAGAGGTAAGGAAGCCAGACTTCTCGGCGAAAGAATCACCTGTGCATACATGAGCCGTCTGCTAATTAATTCGTTCTTTTCTTCAGAGTGAAGAAAAGGTACCTATTACACGAAGCACTTTTACATCATGGTAAAGATGGTAATTTATTCCCATAGTGTTGTAAAGGGCTGGGACTTTCTGCATGTGCAGTTTTTCCTGAAGCCAAAATTTTCTCTCATTCATGGATGATATGTATCAAATATTTGAAGGAGATTGAGAAACTTAATAAATTTCATGCACAGTTTGGCAGGTTTCGGCCTCACCGAGTAAAAATACATTTTTTGAGTTATTCACAGGAGCACATTTTATGCAGGAGTTATGCACATTTTCATTCTACATTTCTCTCCTGTTTCCATCATTATTGGTTTTAATACTTCCATTTCTTTCACATTGCAAAAATAAGTATAGGAATATGTATGTAGGAACGGAAGCTCCAGGGAAACTTCTTTAGACTCTCATGAGCTGGTCAGCTGGAATCAGTAGATTGCATGTGCTTGCTTACGTCTGCAGAAATTGTAGATTGTCGATTGCTTCTGTGAAAGAGGCAAAAGATTTAGACGGAAATAAAATAATGAAGTGCTCTTCGTCTGCGTCCCCTGTTTGCAGATCTCCAGAAACACTGGACCGAGATGGACGGAACTTAACGGACTCGAAAAGCTTGGTGAGTGGTGGGAATTATCTGATTTTGTGCTTCGTACGTCGACGTTATCTTGAGTCATGAGGTGGAAATCGGAAATGGCTATTCTACGTTACGATTGCCGGAGATTGAACAGTTAAGGAGTTGTTCGTTTCTAAACACTCAACAGAACATAGATTCTCAATTCCTTGCGTCTCGGCGAGTGTGATTGTGAGGTGAAAAACAGTCTCTTTCGATCGTGTTCTCCATGGCTGTTGGCGAATCTAATAGCGTCTCTCCTTCACGGGCACAAGCCGGCTTGTATTCTTCTCTGAGCCAATGCCTAGGATTGGAGAATGGCATCGGAGAGAGACAGCTGCAACGCTGTACCCCTTTTTAGCCCTTGGCACATTGGGAGAGGGCATAATGGGATCGGGAGGAATGAAATGAAACGACAAAAGAAATTCCAATCTCTTTAATGCCTCTTGCGGCGTATTGCCTGCCACATTCGCATGCATGAGTTCTCGTCGTGCTCCAGAATGTCTCACTCTTTATTGCGCATGCGCAGCTTCGCCACTAGGGCCTTTTAGTGAGGCACCGAAATTGAGCACATTGAAAAAATTCCAGCGTTTGTTACTTGCATTTGCTGAACTTATTTTTATTTTGGATCTGATTGAAGAGTTTTAATTTATGCGAAGAACGGGTTACCCGTTAGTACTGAAGACAGTATGGAATTGAGAGAACTACAAGTTTTATAACGATGAGTCATTGGAGAAGCAAGTTTATTTAATATCCATCATATTTTTCGCTGGTAACCCAAGTCAATGACATGGAAAATTAGTTGGAAATTATTAATGGAATAGGTTTAGCATGAAGAATGTGAGACTTTTTAGCTCACAACATTGTGGTTTTGGAATTCTTGGAATGCTTGCATCGTAGGCATCTTTAGAGGGCAAATAAAGAAGAAGAAAAGAACGCTCGCTTTCGGCGCTATGTGAGACCGTTCCATTCGGCAAATCGAGATCGGTTACACTGTTCTATGCGGCGAGCATTAGGTCCCCTATGTTCTTGGGAATATGAAACGAAGTTGAAACACATGGACTGGGAAAGGGAACCCGAGGGATGTGGGAAAGGGAGGGAAGAGTCAGAGTGTCTTGCTCGAGAGGCTGAAAGGGAATGGAGGATGGGGATCGATCCCCATTTCCAACACTCCGGGATCATTCTCCAGTTACTTCCATGCTATAAGAGACCCTGGGTCCCACGTATATTCTGCACTGTATACGGGATGGAAAGGAAGAGAGAAAAAGCGGAAGGAAGAGAAAAGAAAGAAAGGGGATGAGAAGATGGGAAGAAAAAAAAGGCGAATGGGTTGACCTGGTCATCAATTACTCTACTTCCTGCATGCGAGCCCCGGCACTCTTTCAATCTTCTTCCCACTTCCTGTCCAGATCAATGGCATTGGATTCCGATGAGCCTTTCCCCCCAATCTCCTCTATTCCCCCATCCGAAAAGATGTGCTGTATTTATTTCCTTTTCCCCCCTACAGTCGATATTGTGTCCGATCTTCCTTCTTCTTCACCATTAACATCTCTCTGCCCTTCGCATTCATCTCATCCCGCTTCCGCTCCAAGCCAGGATTTATTCTCGCTCGAAAGTTTGATCGCAAAATCTCCGCCAATCCCCAGGCCAATATGCGATCATGATTCATTGGAAGCGACGTGGGGCCACGTCCCCCCCTTCAATTTCCTCTCATCGTCGATTCCACGCACAACTGCAGTAGGAAAGCCGATGCAGAATAATGTTAGGCCACGGTTCGGACCTTCGAAATACCATTTGGCCCTGAGATCCGCCTCTTCACATCGTGTCATTAATTCCCTTTGTTCGCGATTGACTCCATGGGGGATCGGAGGAGCGATTCATCGATTGACTGCAGGGGGAAGGCAGAACAAAAATCTCTTGATGGACACACAAGTGGGTAGAAGGGATAGATTGTATAAGAGAGGGAGAAGAGAAGGCTTTTATAGGTCCGGATGGGCCCCCGAGAATTAATTTGTTTCGGCATTCTTCTTCCATTTCCTCGGGATGTCAGTTTAATCCCGTAAATCACTCTCTCTCTCTCTCCCTTCGTCGAAAAAGGAAGGAAAGGAAAGGGGAAGCATGAAAGGAAGCCTGAATCCATTGTAGGAGCCATGTTGCTTTTTCCATCTCCTATCTCTGCGGCCGGGCCGTCAACTGTGCCATCTCTTATATCTCTCATACAACTCCACACATCCAATTCATAATGCTTCTCTTCGGCTTTCTCCCTGATGGGAAACCTTTTTTTTTTCTCCCTTTTCTCTCCTTTCTCGGTTGAATGGATTGGGCCAAATGTTAGCCGAAGAGCTTCACTCGACGAGACGTCATGGAAGAAAAAAACGAGCTCTGTCCAATACAGAGCTTCCTTTTGAAGTAGAGATGATTAATATTGAGAAAAAAGGATGACTCCAGGAAAGTCTGAAGAGCAAAAGGAGATCGAGACGGAATGAGATGCATGGGAGGGTCTCGAGTCTCGTGAGACTAAAAGTCCCAATCAAAGTCAATGCAGACGGAGTGAAAGATGATGGCAGGCCCATGAAGACGGCCTCTCCCTTCATTAAATATGGAGAAGGGGGTTAAAATGGGTGCGAGTTTGTGTGTGTGCGGAGATGAAAATGGAGGGAGGTTGGCATAATTAATTTTCGGAGGGGGGGCCTGTCACCCGGTTGAGAATTTAGGCCCGGGGAATTTGCATGGAAGACGGTGGAATGCAAGACAATCCATCATTCCTTAGCACACCATATCCGCCTCTGCATCGCTTATCGGGTGTGAATGAATTATAGTACGCGTCTTCGCCCTCGTTTCATCTCCGCCCTGAGTCCTCTTTGTCTAATGCATCCATCCCCTTTTGGTGGTATGGTCGAGAGCCGGAGACGGGGAGATGATGGATCCCGCACCGCCCCAGTTTATGCCGTGGGAAGGCTGGAATGGGCCTTGCAGGTGTCAGACTGCATCTGAATTCTGCAGGGTGGAGTCTTTAAAAATTACGTGCCGTAACTCCAAGGGTGGGGGGGGGCGATCGAAGATTCCATCAAGTCAACATTCAATTGAATGCTATAATCTATTTAGGTAGGAGATAGGAAAACTCTCTTCATTGTGTCCTTGGCGAATTGGAAAGTCTGTCATTGCACGAATTATTAAATGGTTTCTCAAAAAGGCAAGATATATTGAATCAGAAATTGGCATCATTATCATATGATTACTTGGAGAGTTTTTGCGTTTTGCGGGACGCAAAACCATTCTAGGATTTCATGAAATGACAAATTATTGTAAACTTGAAGTGCTCAACAAACTGAGCGGCGAAAATTTTTCATTTTTAATTCTCTATGTTTTGATCGAAATGGATATTTCCATGCCATAGTCCATGGTCCATACCGTAAAACGGGAGCACTGAGTTTTTCGCAATATCTCCTTAATATTCACGAGGGAAACCAATAAGCTTGATCTGTAATCATGGGAGTAGTTCCGCCGAGGAATCGTAACTGATTCGAAGGGAGAACATCTACCCATTCTCCCTCCCTGATGTATATGTCCAATCAAGCTTCCCCCCTTCTCGCCAGTTGCGTGGGTGACTGTCTGCCCCTTATAGCAAGTCTCCCATTCCCTGAAACCCGCGAGGCTTCTTCTTTGCCATTAACTTAATGATAAATCCCTCCAGTTTGGTATTCATATAATGGGACCCAGGGGACTTAGAGAGGATTTTCAGTTAAAGTCAGAAATATTTTTAGTACGGAGGACACATGCAAAGAAACTTATTTTTCTTAATTCAAAGAAAGGGATTCAAGCGATCATACCGTGGTCAACAGATCCGCGTCGTGCAGCGCTGATTCTGACCCAGCAATCCTTTAATTTCTTTTTTAACTTTAGCATCAGCAAAGAACCTGCGATCTAACCAGTGAAACCTTGTGTTCCTGCTCCTCAATACTGAGCTTTCCTTGTGCCCACATACGACTTACCGGTCGCGATTAATCTTTTTGAAGTAGCCCCTTCTTATAATCGTTACTCATGTCCACCGATCTCGCTGGGGTCATGTCTCTTGAAAATATTGTGCACGAGGAAAGATTTTTCTTAGCTAGTGCCCACCGAGGGTCTTACCTTAGCTGGGTCGACATGATCCCATCGACCCCGCGCACAAAGGAAGATTCTCAATGTAATGACTGTTTGGACCCCCTGACCTTACCCGTTGCTGAAAAACAGACGACGGTGTCCGGCCCTGGCACAGAATAGATCAACCCTGTTCAACACGTTCCTCAGCTGAGAGAATCAAGAATCATGGAGTCAAAGGAGTACGTCCTTTATGGACCGTATTCGTACTACTAGTAGATGGAATATGGAAGGCTAAAAAGACACTTCAGGCTTTTCATATCGCTTCCTCAGTGATTCAATATTTTATTGGCGTGACGTCAGTTGAAAACTCTATGGAATTGTTAGAGTACTACAGAACAAAACAAGTAGTTCTTGGCACGGTGACAAAGCTTCCCGACTCAGGGTGAGGAGGAAATAATAGTGCCTGCGACGCAGGTAAAAAGTGCTCTCATAACACATCCGACGTCCTCGATCATCGCCACCTGGGCGATTAAAAGCTCTGGCTTTCTAGTTACTTGTTCTTTTCTTCAGAGGAGTGATTCGGAAAATCAGCGTTCAGGTTTTAACGCCAAAGGCACACATTTTACGAACGCCATGTTCAAATCTGTGAAACCTGTGGTCCTTCCAACAGTCATTTCTCGGTACTGACCAGAGATTCGTCACACAGTTGCTCGTTGTCACAAGGGCCAGATCCCAATTCAGAAAATGTCTCGTAAAGGCTGGACGTTTCGTGAAGGGTTTGAAACTCTTGGCGGAAAGCGAAATGAAGGGCAGTAAGGACGACTAGCCGATCTGCGAAGTCGTTTTTCACGCTTCAGAAGGGAAGAGTGAAGATTCTAGTGTCCGTCCTCTTAAATGCCAGGAGGAGAAGCGTACGTAGATAGACCAGTTTTCCACTTCCAGAAATCTCGCAAGTTACTCTATTGAAAGGGAAAGGGGAGTATATACAAATTTTCCTCGCAGGCCTTTAGACGTTGATGGCTCCGTTGCCTGCATCAGAATTTTGAAAAACCTCTGAAAGTTGAATTAAGCTTGTTTCCTCGATTCCATTGTCGATATTACCAGTGTGATATCACTATGGCTTCTTCATCTGCTAGTTATTTTTTTGAGCCAAAAATATGTGCATCGTTTATGTGAATTAAGTTCATTCTTGTCGCTTTGTTGAACGGGAAGGAAGTTGACAATGTTAATTTTTTGTTTTGTTTTCTAAACATGGTTTCGACGGGAGAGACCCTTTCATGAGGAGTCTTTAAGTGTTTATGAAGACCTCAAGCGGTTCAGTGAATTGATAACTTTTGATGGAAATTTTCTCGACCGAGATTTCAGATTTGAGAAATAGCTCAAATAAATATGGAAATTTTAATGGAAACCGCTTCCCACTTTTACCCTGGGAGTGCCGGCCCTCTGCCAAAATGTTGGAATCAGTGCTGCTTAACAAAAATAAATTATCCACATTCAGCGCATCATCCAGCGAGCCGGAAGGGGAGAACCCAGTTGGGAGCCGCACTTCATGCAAATTCCTGAATATTCATGAAGACTGCAGGGAGACCATAGATGCCATAGAAGTCAGTCTCATTTCCTTCAATGGCAAGTTTCCTTCCTGTATGCATGCTTCTATTATGAATAATGGATAGTCCCACGGGACAAAAGTTATCCCTGCAGTGCCCTATTTTTAATCATGTTGGCGATGAGTTGGAGGGATCCCTTTATGTATGTGTCGGCGTATAAGGCTGCTTCCCTGCAATATATCGAGATAAAACGGGAAAGGGTTGATCGTGTTATTAATGTCGCTGGAAAAAATAACACATGAGATATGGGGCATGAGATGAGGGGGAGAACTAGGAGAAAAACCGATAAGAACATTCCAGGTCGCAAAAACAGAACGGGATATTGCACCGAGAAGAAAATTGGCACGGCCACTTGGGGAGAAGAGTGAATGTTGTCTGAAACACTCTTGATAGAAGGGGTTTGAAGTGTGTCAAGGAATCATTCCGACGGCAGCTAATCAAGAACTTCAGATAGGCTTGTTTCCCTTGGCTTTTCCTTCTCTTCTCCATCCTCCGTCCAAAGGCAAATAAACGTGTCATTGTGAGCCATGCATATAGGGCAACAGAAGTTGACCCAATCGATTCGCACTCTTCCTTGAAGTCCTCTCGTTTCTGTGCCTTTCCTCGTCCGTTTTATCCCTTCAGCAGCACTGCATCTGACACCGTCCGGGATTATGACATGACGTCCCTGACAGATGGTTCTGGCATCAACTCAGTCTTACGCCGCGTATATATACTGTGTAATCCCCTGGGACCTTCATTTCCTGGAATATCCCCCACCACGATCCGCCCGAGAAGATTTCCCTCACGGCGGTGAAATTGAAAACTCTTCCTGGAAAGGAGTTTTTGGAGCTTCTCGAGGGTAAGCGCCTTCGCTGTATTTTCGCGCTACAATCGATCTTTCTGGTTAGAGGGAATCGGAGGCAAGCAATGAGTACTGAGATGAGTGTCTTCACGGACGAGGGGAACGACGGACGGACCAAAAGAAAGAAATAATCCCGAAAAAAGAGACGACTTGATCGCATTAGGCTGCATTGAAAGGCGAGAAATGACTACACAGGATTGCACTCTGCCACCTAATAGGATGGAAAGGCATAATGTGAAGATGGACGCTTCTCTCATTCGAGCGAGACCGGAGATCCACGATATTCCTTGATTACTCCGAACATTCCTGCAATTCCTTCTCTATAAATATGTTGAATCCCATTGACGTCACGGTGCGAGGGAGTGGGCCGGACTAGACTGCTTTCCGTCTATCGTGACTTCGGTGCTACCTCGAGCAGACCAATCAGAGCTGCCGCGAAGACTGCTCCGCCGTGCTCCTCTGCGTCGCGCGTTCGTCTTCCCTCAGAAGACGGAAGGAGATGGATTGGAGGGGTTTCAAATTAACACAGGAAAGGATATGGAGGGGTGTCATCGTCAGTTAGTGGAGATCAGCTCTATCTACGTCTGTCTTGCATTTCCCCTCCACTTCCCTCCCTCCCGCTCGGCTTTTCATCTCTGGGGAGAACTGTACCAATCTCGCCTGATGGGATCCTCCCGAATGAATTTCATGACGTGGCCTGAAAGCATGAGACTATACCGTGAATAGTCCTTTTGCCTCAGTCCCTTTGCACTTCTTGCTTCCTCCGTGATCTCGAGTTCTCATGACTCCGCATATGATGAGAATATTCCCGCACAGATGGGATAATTAGAATTGATGAGTCCTTGCTCCCATAACTATTTCATATGTGTGGGGGGCATGCCCAGTAATTAGTCGCAATTAGGTCCCTGACGGCATATTCGTCTTCACGCGATCAGCCCCATAACAAAATATCAAGGCTACGAGCTCGATACCGTAAAACTCGAACTTGCTGGCAATTGGATAATCTATACGTATCGATCTACTCCTCGCCTCTGGGACATCTGTTATCCTCCTATATATGCGTCTGTCTAGGTATATCCCGATGCGCATAAGGACGAGACAGAGGGTAAGTCTCCCTTTGATTGCCCGGAACACACGACGACGAGGCCCCCGGGGATTTGTCCCTGGCAAGGGATGTATCGTCAGAGAGAAGGGATATATATCGCAATAGGCCTCATTAGGAGCTGCTGGGGAATCAGAGATGAGGAGGAGCGTGTTTCTTTTTCGCACCCTATTTCGTAATCCCGTTATACCTCACAGCTCCCGGGTCCCAATGGAATCCCCACTATCCTAAGAGGAAGAAAAAACTTTTTCCTCCCATCCTTTCCGATTCGCTGAAAAAGATTAGTCGCGTTGGAAATGGATGAACTTGTAGATTTGTTAGGTTTTCCAGCACTCGGCTCATTTGATGCGTTGACCTAAGAGATGAGACTGCTTCAGTTTCCTTCTGGCATTCGAATTTGAACCCCTAACACAGTGATGTTCCTCTTATTTTCATTTCCGTTTATTTCATTTTCCATCACGCTTGAGGAAGAGGAGGTGAAAACTCACTTTTGAGAACACGATGGACTTTTGCGCGTTGTAATTAGCTAAATGATATCCAGCTGGGAGTAAATAATTTTGACAGCAACATTAGAAATCAGATATATGACATTCAAAATGAAAAAATGATTTACTTTTTGAACTGTATCAAACTTCGTGCGCCCGGTGAAAGTGTTCTATAGAATTCCTCTAAATTCAATAGAGAAGCATTAATGGGCAGTTATTTCGAGAAAGTAGGAGGCAGAGGTCAAAGAAATAAAACATTTGAAATTTTGGGACCCGAGCCAATAGTCATTAATTGGATTCGTTAACTGTCAGATTCCGTGCTTCATCGGGGTAATATTAATATTTAGCCAGGTCCTTCGACGACGATGAGTCTCGTACAGCACGAACGTGAAGAAGGGAATAATGACCACATATGATCCCTCGTTATCTACTTCTGTATATTTCACGGGTCCGGCTGGTATGAAAATTTGATCTCGCGAGCACGTAACGAGCAAGGCCCCTCACGAGTGGGTCGGCTTGCATATCGGGTGGCGCAAGAGACTTCCGTCCTGTTGAAACCTTTTGATACCGACTGTGGAAATTCTAGGTTCGTAAAATTTTTATTTCACATTAAGCACTACAGAATTTGTTTCCTGAAAGTTTCAAGTGTCTAGGTCGTCTGGATAGTCTGGACAGTCATTCAAAGTGCAGTCATAAAATGTCACTTTTTTCACCATTTGGTCTTTTCTTTTTAATCCTGTGTCCTCGTCAAAGTATTCTTGTTTGTATGGTGTCATTAGGCCTCAGTTAAGAATGTAAGCCCCGAATTCGATGGTGTGTTTACGGGATAAGGGCTGAAGAGGGAAGAGAATAGTGAGTTTCCCATCAAATCGTGGACTCTGTTCTCTGGAGCCTCTTTCCTCTCCATTTCCTTTCAGAAACACCCCTTTGACGCAGTGACTTTTCCTTTGTCAGATACGACTTGGTGGCACTGCAATAAAGAGTATAGCAGTGAGAATGCAGCCAATAGGAGTCTTATTGGCGACAAATAGAACACATCTGTAGAGAACTGCTAAAACCACTGCCTCCTGATGAGAAAAGCGGAATTTTAGCGAAGCTTCAACGACTGATGCACTCCAAGGAGAGCACGTGTCCAACATAGTGACTTCGAAACCTTCATAAAACAAATTTTCGAGCATTTCCTGCGATACAAGTTAGAGGCAAATCTGGCATTTCTACAGGAGGTTTCATATAAAGCCTCGAACAAGACGCTTACGCGTCCCCCGTTGCATGCACATACATCTACGCGGTGCATGCACCCGTCTTTCTGCTCCGGCGGGTTTATTTGCTCAGCCGAGACGATGGGCTGTGAATGAACGGGATTTCGTCAAAACAGAGGCCAACAGCCGGGTCTGTCGGACTCCCTTTTCCTATTACAAGTGCAAGTCCCTTGCGGATTGATACTTACGAGGAAGCCTCGTGCAACTTTGATGAAGATGTAATTGAAGGGATTAGATCGACCGGGGAAGCAATTAATGGAGGGAAACACACAAGTTCGATATTGACTTTCCAGTAAACACCTAGCCGTATACATTGATCGGCTTTTGTGTGACTCATCGATCCCTCTTGATTCTCCGGGTGGGACTCAGGCAAACTGGACATTAAACCCGACAAAAAAAACACTCTCTCCGACGCATCTATCACTGACTCAACTTCATCAGGTATATCGTGGCATGAAGGAATTTTTTTTGTCGGATTCTCCCTTTCTTCCCGGTCGGGGTTTAATTCGGGTGGGGAAAAGCCCGATCTATCACCCGTGTGACAGGAGGAAAGCGTCCTCTCCTAATGACCTTCTTGCATGCTGGAAGAATTTCTCCGCTTTTTTTTCTCCAGTCCTTCCCCTTTCGACACATTTCGCACCTCGTTCCTTCTCGAAGGGCCGAGAACGTTTAATTATATCGGGGGAAATGATTTCGCGGCACGCACGAAAACGTGTAAAGAGTGTGGCCAAAAAGCATTAGCCATGGCTCTAATGATGGAGAAAATGAGGCGTAAGAACCCCTTTTATTGGGTATGAAACGGTGTTGAAACCCGGAATAGAATAGACATTTCAGGAACGGCATGAAAGGGAGAGGGGAAGGGGGTGAGGAAGGGAGTAAGAAAGTGAAAAGATCTCCCAGTTGGGGGTAAATCAGATGTTGCGAGGAAAAAAAATAAGGGTGAATCGTCGGAGCGTGGCAAGAGTCGAGATCGGGGGGAACATCAAAGATCCATTCATGCCATTGTGTAAGCAACTTCCCTGCATGCGGAAATGGCTTCAACGCATACACACTGACACTCAATGAAAAGGGAAGTAAGAGGAAGAACAAAAAAAGGAAAGAGTATCGAACCCTTTTGTATTCCGATGGGTATGCATCTCGGGAAATGGAGACAGATCGGCATCGTAAGACTGCAGGGCGATAAGAGAAGGAAATCTCGGAAGGCTCGAAAGCGGCAGAGCGATTCTCATGCGAGCAGCCGAAAGAGAAGTTTCCCTGCAGATCGATTGCCAGGCGGCACCGACCGGCAACGTGACCTTCATGTCATTCTCGGCCCCGCCATGCCATAGCTCATGAAACCGGGCTACCGAACGCTGAATTTTTCACATGCTGAGGGCATGGGGTCCGAGCCTGGCTCCATACCGATTAATTATGAAAGACAGCACGGAATAGCCTGCGACTAGACAGACTTGCATGGCATCTCGGCTTTGCGGGTTAATGGCCTGTCGAGGCTTTCGGTTTTACGCGTCATGACTTGCGACGGAAAACGAAACTAACAAAAAACAACCCTTTTATTAACGACATTTACATTCCATTTCCAAACGACATTTGCTTTGACTTGTGGATGTGGAAGATTGCCTATTCCATTCCCAAGGGCTTTTTTTCCCGCCCTGTCAGTAGAAGTGCATCGTCAATATCAATAATGCATCGTATTGACTTCTCTGAGATTCCGTCCTTGGAAATTCCTTTACCGAAATTCGCTGCCGTGACTGGGGAGCGTATTCATCTCTGTCACGACGATCTTCGACACCTGTGAATTCATAAAGTAGAACACAGTGACGTCATTTGGGTTTTAAAATAGATATTCCGTGGGCCTTGAAGTACGATGGAACAGCTGGGGAAAAACGAAGCATGCTGCATCGCAATAACGGGTAGAATAGACCTGCAACACATTTCCACGATAGGAAGGCATTTAGCATGTCTTAAACTTCCGCTCGTGGCGAAGCATCAGTGCATAGTTTTTTCGAAAAACATCACAGACGCATTGAAAAACGTGGTAAAGAGAAAGAGAGAAATGGGCACTTCCCTCGCCTCTGGCCGAGTTCGGTCTATAATATCATATAGATTCCAGGTGTAATGAGGCACTAAATTAGAACAGTTTGGAAATTGAGTAAACGAACGGGTATCGATGAAACGCCAAGAACGACATCTGTGTTGAACCACGGAAACTCGCGGTTCTCATGCACTCAGTAGTTGGCGACCGACTGGATCCTCTGCAGTGCAGAGGATCCAGTCGGATCCGGTCGCAGAAATTCTCGTTGTCTCAGCATTGTGGTTCCACGAATCGACGACAGCCCTGATTCTTTTGAGTTTACCGAGCCCTTGACGTCATGCCCGAGCCGTTGCGTGCCGAAATTCTCCTCCTTTCGGGTCAACCGGCCTGTTGTAGACAGTCACGAAGCATAGGCTATAAATAAGAATTCTTGCTCTCAAGATAGTGTATCGCGTACGGCGTGGGTGTACCGTGGGGTGAATGCTGTGAATTATGCATAGGAAAGGAAGAGAGGGAATCGATACTACGCGGGGGAGACTGGCAGTAGTATAGTGCGGTCGTTTCATTCCGAATGCATCTAAAGGGACGAAAAGAATGGGCCAAAAGCAATCCCGGCCCTTTATCGCACATATTCCATTCCAGATGCAGTCGCACACACAAATAGACTGCCTTAGACGAGACAGACCCAGCTGTTCCAGTAATTGTCTGCTATCACGAACCCCATTCTTCTGTATTGCATATAGACTGACGTCGACTGAGCAAAAACAAGATTAATCCCGAGATGAAAGGTCCCAAGTTTGGATTCGGGGAAAACTTCATTACATCTCCTTTCTCTGAAGTTCTCAGAACTCCAGAAGCACTCGTGCACCGTCGAAGACGGATTTCATCTGCTCGAGCCATGATGGCCCGTGCTCGGAGATCCGAGGGAATGAAAGCCTCGCAGGGTTGCCATAAATCCGGTGCGACACGACCTCAATATCCGGCAATAGAGGCTCGGGCCATAAAAAGAGACGGACTGCAGTCCTTCCTCGTCCTCCTCATCGCGAAAAAAAAGACGATAGGGACCAGAAAGAAAGAGGCACTACGGAGTCGGATCCATTTTTCTCGTTCTTGGGTGACAGGACCATCTTATTGCTGGCAGGCGAGTTTAATGATTGCGGGGAGCCCCGCTGAATATTCAATATGCAAAGGAGAGCCTGGGAATGGATCCCTGCTATTGACAACCGGAATGAAGAATTCCCTCTCTCTCTGTTCTCCGAGATTAAAGGGTTCTCATCCCTTTCTTCCCCGTTCCATGAATTTCCCCGAGCAGTGGATTGGAATCGTGAAAAGCCAGGGGAAAAGGTCTGCATCTTTCCCCGAGCCCTTTTTTCTCTTGTATTACACAGACGAAGTTGCCTCGATAGCCTCACTTTCCTCTCCAGGCCCGACAGCCTCAATTTTTCTTATCTTACTTTCCCTCGTGGCCTCTTATTTCGGCCCGATACCAGCCCTCATGCATTTGAGTGGCTCCGTGCCAGTAAAGTTTGCTCCCCATATACATCCACCTCTTTTTTTGTCTTGTTTTATCGCCTCATGATCTCGTGTTGATCTTGAGGACTCGTCCCGTTCCCCCTCCCGATATTTATCGTCTAGAATCCATTCTCATCCAACATTAAAATATGATGAAGTGTAGATGAATTGGGCCGGAACCAACTCGGAAGCATCCTAGCGCAGAGAATAGTCTCACCACGGAGGGTATTCCGCGGGCTATTATTTTAGCCTGAGATCATAAAAGGGTGCCGAGAAGCTAAATCATTCTGGTAGTTTACTCATCGGCAAAAAAACCGCCAAGCTCTAAATGGTTGTGGTAGACATAGGGGGCGATTTATAGGGGCTCAAGGGGCTCGAGTCCTCCCTCCCCCCAATAATTTTGCAGGGGGGCTTAGCCTCCTTAAAATTCGGGGCTTTTTTTAAGCATATGAATTGATTCATCCGAGGCATGACGAAATGTTATAACCATGTCTAGAAAGGGCATTCATGTGGGGCGGCAGCACTCATTGGTCATTCTCTCTTCTTTTATTTTTTTGCCGGAAAGGGATTTCCTTCAGTAAGCAGAGAAACAGTCTCTGAGCCCACCAGCTGTTCAACAAATCGTTGCCTTTGGTGGCAGCTGCAACAATGCACGCCTTTCTTATCGACCTCGGTCAGTTTGGTCAAAACAGGAGTCGCTGCCTTCTATGACGTCGTCTCGATATTACACTCTACCGCGATTTCCTGTACCAATATCATTCATATTTATTTTTATGTATATTTATTTTATTTATTTGCGATTAATATGTTGCACCTAGAGTTTATTGCAGCTCATCATCTACGCTGCGAGGTGCAACGGGCCTTTTTTATTATTAACACGGGGTCCCTCTACAACTTTGCACTGACCCCGAACATTTTTACTCCTTTGGGGGGTCTGTAGTAGTGAATCGGCCAAATAAGTACTAAATATGTACTAAATAAGATACCCCGGGGTGTCTGAACGTAGAAAAGCCACCTAACCTATGACCATCCCAGGACCAAATGAGGAGGCCATGCAAAGTTTGGTCGAACTGGGATCAGAGGCGTGGCCGTACATAAAGGACAGACAGGCAGACAGACACACAAACATTCTGAAATATAATAGTATAGATAGATAGATAGATTGGGATTTCGGGTAGAGAGCTTCCAGAGAGCAGAATACTCAGGGCACAGATCATTTCAGTTATGCCCCGCAAGAGCGATAAGTTTTGTCACCCAAGCAATCGTTACGAATATTGCCATTAAAGTATGAATGAAGAGGAGCCAAACCGATGGCACCATCTTGGGTCCTGACGTTTTTCATCGGATACTTTATCTGGGAGGCAGGCACATTCCCATGAAACAGGATACCACTGTCCTGCATCGGCTCAATCAACAAATGGAAGGCCTTGGACCAGGAAAAGCGAGGAAAGGGCAAAGAATGGAAGAAAGGCAATGAAAGAGAGACGAGGAAATGCTCGCCTTTCTCCCCCCCCCCCCCCCTCTCTCTCTCTCTCTTTCTCTCTGCTCTGCCTCTTTCTAAGTCAAGGATGGCGCAATGACGTGGATGAGGAGAAAACTAGGACGTTGTCCGGAGATTTCCAAAAACTTTAGCGGTTAGGATAATATTTTTAAAAAGTTGAATTTCCCCCCCTCTCTCTCTCTCTCTTTCTCTCTGCTCTGCCTCTTTCTCTCTGTCTTTTTCTCTCCTGGGAAGAGACGGCCTCCCGGTGTCCAGTATTGACGTCATGTGGCAGGCCAAAAGTCACACGAATAGATTTTTTAAGTATCGCATTCAATGCGTGGAAAACCTTTGCACCATGTCATCGGCCGTGTCGTGTGAAAATCCCCCAACTTTTCAAGATTTATGGATGGATGGGATAGGGTATTGAATGAGGGTCGTATATGTAGGCAATATGGGGGAGAAGATCTCTCGCTTTAGCCCCTCTTCCCCTCGAGGGATTTGGTAATTAGCGCGCAAAGAAGGGAGACATCAATCAACAGCCCCGGAGAGGGAGGCCATTATGCATGGCTTTAATTTAGTTAATTGCCAGGAACCCGTCCATACGTAGAGTCGGCTTTTCCCTGCCTTGAATCCCTAAACGAATTCCTCCCCTGAATACGAAAACAGGGCCTCGAAACTCACCCTTAAAGCAGTCCCTGAGCTCCTCGATTGCTCTGTGAAACAAAATAAGTGAATTAAATGTTATTTATCAAAGGAGTGCCGGTATGCGAACATTACCATATCGTCTGGAGACAATAATTTTGTTTCATCTCCGTAAAATCTCATTTAGAGGGAAAAGCAAGAGTAGTTCTTGAATTACGGAACGATGTTTACTAAACGCTTAGACTAACAGGCGCGCATATTACCACTTTCCTTTCCATATTCAATCATGTATGCAGAATGAACTTTAGACTTAACATACATTAGCAGGCCAATTCGCTAGCATGGACTTGGAACTAATTAAAATTCACCGTAAAACAATTATTGAAATGTTCTAATTCCAGTTGTTGCTCTATTCAGCAAGATACCATTGCCCTAGTGGCCCATGGGAAAATGGCAGATATTGTGATCAGCTTCTCCCTTTTTATTTTTTTTTTGGCAAATGTGAACAGTTGGAATTAAAATTTTTAAATTTTCATTCCAACTGTCCACATTTGCCCAAAAACCTATGCCATATTTTTTTTTTCATCTGTTACCGATGTTCGTTCCCGAAGCACTTAATATTGGAGGGGGGAAAATTCAACTTTTTAAAAATATTATCCTAACCGCTAAAGTTTTTGGAAATCTCCGGACAACGTCCTAGTTTTCTCCTCATCCACGTCATTGCGCCATCCTTGACTTTCCCATTTATTGGAAACTTCTCCCTATTTTTCCTTGCGATCGGTCAGTCACTTTGTCTTTTTCATTCCCTCTGTCCGCAGTTGCCATAGCAACCTGTTTGATTTTGTTATTCTTCTCCTGTTTCCCATGATGATACCCTATAATATGAGAGGAAAATATATTATTATGTTTCATAATACCATCCCATAATCGAAGGCAATATCAATCTATCCTGGAGAAGTTTCAATTTCCTCATCTGCACTATGGCAGCATCCTTAAATTTTCTGCTTACTAAAAACATTTGAACTTTTTCCAACTTTCAATCTCCTGACCATGTGTTTCGTTAATATGAAAATGGATTGTTATATCACGCTATGAAGATTGTAAATGTTTATAAATGGTCAAATTAGTAAGAAAAATGACACGGTAATTTGCCAACTATACTGCGGTTTCAAGACGAAAGAGGAAACGCCGATGAATAGGGCCACCTTCGTGAAATCGTAAAGACCGCGAGGACAGTTTCCTGGGGGGTGGAGGGAATATCCCATTAGGACAGACATTATGGGGTTTTTCCCTTGCATGCGGGCATCCGATAACACTTCGCATAGATATAATGCCGCGCCGCCGTAATGATAATCATAAACATTACCATCATCATCATCGTCGTCGTCGTGATCCTCGCCACCACCGCACTATCATTGTGTAGAGACCAAAAATGAGACCCTTTGGATAAAGCCGGTCCCCATTAAGTGGGAGATTCGTGATGACCGAAATCGGTGGGGGAGCCGCGGCTCGTTCCCCCCCCTCCCCCCCCCCCCTACCCCCCCCCCCCCCTCAAGTCCCACATGCCCACCGACTCTGCAGGGCTGTACAGGGTGTCCCAGAACGATTCACCATATCTTTTACACACTTAATTTTTTTAATTATCGATGTGTGCATGCGCGCGCGCGCGCACTGGGGTTGAGGACGAAAAAATGTTCATTTTTAGCTGTGAATTTTTCATTCTACTCTGGCTCCCAGAAGAACGCTGATATCTTTATAAAAGGGTTTCCGAGTTCGAGCACAGACGCAATTCAGGTTTAGAACATGCAATTGCGTGCAAACTTATAGTTTCACCGGAAGGTTCGTTCCCCTTGCGTTTCCACGATATGCCAACGTATGGCTTAAAGTAGATTCAAAGCATGCCATAATGCGTGCTTCCAGTTTCAAATGAGAAACACAGCAGAACCATGACTATTCCATTCTCCTTCATTACTGAAAAAATTATGAGAATCGACTTTCAAAATCCATTCATGACCGGATTCAAGGGGAGCACAGCCCCCCAACACGAAACCCCTCTATAACCATGAAGAATATATGGTGTTGCCGCATCAGACATGAGCGATGGCTAATGGCAACCATGTTTATTGAGTCCCGAAGAAATGGATGGATGACCGATGAAGGCAGAAAACCTTGTTATGTCCTGCAGTCACGTAAAAGACCCCCATTATCGTTAAGGTAAATAGGCTTCACTGCGGGTAATGCACTTTCGGTGTCGCAGATCATCGCAGTATATATAGACCCAGATGATAACTCATTCACGATGTATCCAACGCGCCCTTAATCATTTGTCTCCCAAGATAAGAAGAAAAAAAGAAGACGTGCAGGGCCGCCATTGGAGATAATTGGAAGAAATTTCCGGACCCGGCAGGGGAGGGGAGGAGGAAATTAGAGTCCGTTTCCAGGACTGAATAAGAAAAAGCTGCAGCTGATGATGATGGTGATGATGATGATGGTCATGCCCGCTGCCATTCAAGTGTAATGGTGCTTTTGAAATTGCGTAATCGCCTCAGCAGGGACTTGCAAAAGGATTTCTCCGCATCCACCTGCATTATCGCGAATGGCGAAGGATAAGTTCCCGCCATCTCTGACTCCATTTGGCCCCGCTTTTCCGGGGGATTCCGAATTTGCGATGGAGACGCATTTTCGAGCCCATTCCTCCTTCCCCATGCGAATATTTCACTCCTCTGATGTTTCAAAATGGCTCCCTTCCCATTCCGAGCCATTTCCTGGAAACATTTATGCACCTCGTCTCGATTCGATGCTTTGATCTCGACAGGAGCCATGGATCTTGTTGAATTTCCGGGAACGACTCTAGATAAAGACTTTCGAGAAAGCACTCGCGTCACGTGCATTTTTTATCCTTCAGACGAAAAGTATAAAGTATTCATGTAACTTTTCACTCTGTTACTAAGTTATTTAAGGAAAACAAGAGGTGAAATGATTTCATTTGGAATCGATGAAAATTTGTTGCACTGCATGGTGACTTGCTTTCAAGTTTCATGGACCAATTTCATGGACCAATTTCGTCAAAGTGGAAGCTGATGCCCACGAACAAATTAGGTGTTATGACGCCGCCATCATGTCACGTGGTCTCACAAGAGGAGACGAAAGCTGCCATGAGACACCCTGAAAGCATTCGTCCTTCCCGGAATTTAAAGATTTAATGAGCCTGGAGATTCGCCTCGTTCCTCGAGGAATGCACAAAAGAAATGTGCAACTGCGTAGAATGTGCTGCAGCGCTTCCTTTAGAACCAGGGGTCGGGAACCTATGGCTCATGAGCCAAATTTGGCTCACGAGCCGAAAAGTTAGGCTCATCGAGTCATGACTGAAAATCGTGGTCGTTCCTCATTTTTCTCATGTATCAAAGAATGCGTATGTCTGTTGCCAACTTCAGGAAAAATTCTGTTGCTCTGAAAATCTTTCGTTAACAAGCACTTAGCTCAATCTTAGTATGGCTCACGTGGCCAAAAAGGTTCCCGACCCCTGCTTTAGACCATTCTTACCACTGGTGGAACCCAAATTGAGCCATTAGTATGATCATCTGTGTGTTGCGGTTGCAGTGCACGTGACGCGATGGTGGCGCCATCGCAACATCTGGTTCGTTGATGTTCATCAGCTTTCGCATGGTGAAAGTGGTTTAACACCCAATTATCGAGTCTTGCGTCACGTCGTGTTCGCTTCAAAGCTGCCTGAGCTGCAGAAGTGACTTTTGAAATGCTTTGCACTCGGTCTCGTGCATGCATAAAGGGAAAAGAATAGGCAAGAATCCCGGTCACAATGTATTATTCACGTGAGCCTCTAATTAAGATGACATCGAGAAAGTTATCCCCATGGTGCAGTCAGTATCAGCACTGACTATACACATGATGGATAAGTTATCCAATCTACTTTTTCCCTTCAAGGAAATAACACTTCGACAGTAATGGATCGCATGGTAATGGATGGCGTTAATTTCTCCTGCTCATTAGGCGCGACTCATTACCCCCAATGCAATCAATATAAGATGCCCAGTGTGCTTATATTCCTTTTAACGGCAGCGTGCAGAATACTTATCTTTTTTTCGTTTCCGCAAAAATTGTCTCATCTCCTGACCGGCTTTGAAGCTGACCTGCTTGTTGGACCCACAGGCACCACGAAATTCTTCAGACGAATCCATTTTCAACCTCTTAAGAGGGCTCAAATTGTCTCAAAAGCTGTCATCCATCTCGCAGCTGTCTTCATCAGATCTTCATCTTCATCTCGCTTCATCAGATCGACCGCGCGGGCCGACGCTAATGCGGACGTTCCTCGGCATCATTCCTGAAGTTCGGGTTGCACGAGCCTTTCGCTAATGAGAACAAAAGAGCCGACAGGAATCGGGTGGATGTGAAGATCTCGCCTCCTCCCTTCAATTGGGTTCGTTCTAAATGATTTCGCTGAAGACCTTCAAGGCTGAACGAAGTCAATATTCCCAGCAGGTCCTGTAAGGACTCCCCCGCCACCTGTTGAGGCCAGGTTGAACTCGAGCGTGATGCCTAGAAGGCCTCATTCGCCCGCTAAGGGTGGTCCATTATCGCTCATCATTAATTCTTTACCATCAGCGTATGAAGAAAGTCGTCTCAGCGGGTATATCTATCTCTTATGCAAGGTTTCCAGCCAATTTACATGATGGGATATCAATGGATGACTAATGCATCGGTTGGCAAGGCCTCCCTTGCATATCTATTGCCTTCTTAAGCGCCAGCTTCCCAGCGCTCCCCTGCGAGAGATGGCATTCAAATTTATTCGAATTTCAAATTTATTCAAATAATTCAATTCGGCCGTTCCGTGAAACTTGGCACATTTTGCATTTTTAATATTTCTTGACACGTGGAGTGCGAATGACGGAATAGAAGACAGGAAAAAAAAGACTTGCACTTCTGCCAGGAGAAGCTGTTTTCGCAGCCCAGTTTCCAAGGTAGCATCGAATCAACGCCGATTAAAGATGGGTATAAAGATGTATACCTCTCGTAGCCTCATTTTTATCGTAATTTATTTTTGGCATTCCGTAAGCGAAGAATTGATACATAATAATGTAATCCCACGAGTTGAAATCCATTTTCATTGCATAAAAAATGCGTTGCTTCCGAAATTCTCGGCTTTGACATCAAAGTATCAATTTCGACGATTCGAAGGCGACACCCTCACCATTTCTCCACTCGAAAACGGAATGTGGAATGCGACGACTGGACGTGCCATGTTGTCGGTGGATTTTGCAGTTCGTCGACGAGGAAGTTTTCTTCCTGATTTCGGAGAGCTGTAAATACGAAGCAACGGCGAATGAAACAAAAGCGCTTCAGTCATAGCATTTTCTTCTTTGCCGAAACTGAATCCCATGCGAAAGAGCGGAATCGGAGACTTGGGCGTAGCGACTAGCTGATACCAATATGCGTGTTAACTAATTTTACTTAAGGAATAGTCTGAGACTCGCCGAGGAATGGATTCATAGGACAATGCTTGAAATAGATCTGCATTTGCGTCACTCTGAGACAATTATAAACTATCAAAGAGGAAGCTGGAAATTTACTATTCCTATCTAGAGAATTTTGTTCTAGTAAAAAAAAAATTACAACCTGATTGCTGCATCCATTACTTTATGACCTTTAGAAGGTAGGACCAATAACAGAGCACCCAAGTCTTTATTTATTTCTCCCTGATTCATTCATAGGAAAGCAAACGCCAATACTGGACTATTTCTAGGATTGTGTCAATATTGCTTCTCTTCAGGGCATAACATGGGTAATGGCAGGGCCTACAAATGAGCCTGATATCTGGGTGGAAGATATAAGGGGTTTGCAGCATGTAGTGAGTGGGTTCGACATGGGCGCCAGTTTCATGTCAACGTATATGTCACGTAAATAATCAACGTCTATTCCAAGTTTTAGTGACGAAAAAGGTATGTTCTTACTCTGGAGGAATTTGATCGCACGTCCCTGAAATGGTAAAGGGGGCTGATCGTCCTTAATTGCATTGAGTTATTGGCATTTTGGAGTCTTCGTCTTGCTACCTATCTCCGGGTGAAAGGTCGGTGTCTGAGAAAACGAATTTTCACGGATGAGACAAGTGTTAGGCATTATCGCAATGGCTGGGGAAAATGCAAAATAAGTCGCACTTACACCGCTTAGCCCCTTTTCCCCTTCGAGGAACGGTAAATGCAGAAAGTTTCCCTCCAGCAAACGTGATTTCCATAATAGGGAGACAAATAAAGGATAATTGCGAGTGGAAGTGAGAAAAGATCCCTCGGAGATTAAGGGACGGAGAGCTAACGAAGTTGTGCAGAGCTTGTATGGATTGCGGTCATTTGCATGAAGCTCCCATAGACACTAACAAGGCAGAAACCTCCCCTCATGCATAGCATGTGCTTCATTAGCAGCCAGAGACATAAATGTCGCCAGCAACGAACGCAATCCCGCATATAAATGCGCTTCCGTCTCTCCCCGCATGGGGAAACGAGCTCGGGCGTCGGTGGAAAATCCAAGTCAAGCGTCTAATTTCAATGGGGCCATAAAGGGGAACTGTCATGAATGGAAAGAGGACACAGATGTTCCTGGATATGGGCTCTATCTCCTTCCTCCCTTCCTTCCCTCCTTCCCCCGCGTCGACAATCATTCCCGAATCGATTCCCCGAGCGAATGCGGTACTTAGTCTCGTATCGACGCAGTCTGAAGTTTCAAATTCAATCTCCTCCCATGAGATTCTTCAGTCGAGTAATGAAAAACCCTCCATCAGACAAGAGACGTCCCTCGCGAGTCGACTTATCGCCGAACTAATTCAGCGTAGTTCCAATGGGGTCTCATCCGCGGAGAGCGTGGCTGCATCGATCTGGAAATCCCCTTGGCAAGGCGCTAGTAGTTCTCGTCTGCGGTAATGAGCCCGTTGTGCCTAAAGCCCACGTCCACGCTTGGGGGAACCGGGAGGGGTAAAAGCAAGTTTTTCTTCAACTTCTATTCAATATATTGGGTGTCCGAGAAATAACGTGGTGTTTAAGTAATTATATTTCAGAGACTGATGCAGGTGGAAATATGCGGTAGGCTGTACGTTATGGAGGACATCGTTGAAAAAATGATGAGACTCCTTGAATGACAAGTGTGGATCCGCCTCCTGCCCATCTGCGTCCATTCAGACTTCGAATTGATGATGCTTTTTCTGCAAACCCAATTGAAGCATGTATGCATTAAATGCGGCAACCTCCAGAGAAAAGGCTTTCATCTGCACTTTGAGGCCCCCGGTGGATCGAAAGAAACCATTCCATCGAGGCTCTAGGTCCGCTCCCCCAGAACGCCTGAGTGACAATCCTCTCTTCGTGGAGCCAGGGAAGGAGGGGACGGTGCCTTGGTCCATAGAGTCCGTGAACTCGCTATAAATCGAGGGAAAGGGAAGGTTCTGCGTTCTGCTCCTTCGGCCTTGAGAACCGGTAGAAGGCCGATAACCATTCCTGGAACATTTTTCGTCGGTCTACCGTTTAATCGGCATTCCGGCTCAAGGCCTTTGGAAGCCCCAATTGAGAAGTTTTAGCATTCCATGAATTATAAAAAAAATAAATAAATATAAAGATCGGCATCTTATTTCTCAGTCGATCCTCGACTCCTTGACGTCCTTGAGAAGGCGATTTTTTTTTTCATCCCTGCTAAAGTCGAGGCAATTTAGATGGAACGAGAATATATGTCCTGAATAAATAAGAATAGGATTCTTGAATCACCGGTATAGCCAGTGGCGTATCGATGGGGGGGGGGGGATTAAAGCCCCCCCAACTCAAGTTGAAATGCATCCGCGAACCCCCCTCCCCCCCTTTGGCGAAATCCTGGCTACGCCACTGTGTATAATTATTAGTTATCGTGAGCATGTACGAACTCTTTTCTAATACCAGGCAGTGCAAAAATGTTTTGTCTTCGACTTTCGTCACCATTCCCTCCTTTCGTGTTCCTGCTTTCAGGCTCGTGGTACTTCCTAGAGCCAAGTCCGAGACATTTTCTGCTAGGTGTCTGTGATTCTTCTGGTTGTCAAACTTTATACGGTACGAAGTATACTATCATAATGATCCTGATAAATTCACATTTGTGTCCTTTGATGCGAAGATCAGAATGAATCAAACAAAAAATACGGGACGAGTCAAAGAAAAAGTAATGTCATCTGCCTCATCTGGTCGATGCGCCTTCTGCAACCTTTCACACAAGCTACCCAATTTATCGTTTCTCTCATTCGATTTTTCGAGTGTTATGCTGATCCCCCCCCCCCCCCCCCTCCCCCCATGGGAAAAGAACGAAGAACCGGGCGCTTCCGAAAATCTCTTCACCGTTGAGAGCGTTGATGAGGCTCCTTGTGACCTTTGACTCGTTTATGCTGATCCCCCCCCCCCTCCCCCCATGGGAAAAGAACGAAGAACCGGGCGCTTCCGAAAATCTCTTCACCGTTGAGAGCGTTGATGAGGCTCCTTGTGACCTTTGACTCGAACCACGTTCTATTTTCGTTTCAACCTCGTCCTCTCGAAAGTTTTAGAAAATTCCTCATTCGGAGAAAGAGACATGAGGGGAAATGAAGACAGATGAGCTCTCTAGCTTCTCCAAGCGTGAACGCTAAAAATGTTGGCTCCGTGTCTCTTCCCTCACGAGAGACATCTAGTACGAGCCGAGTGAAACTCTTTCAAGGACCGAGACAGGGAAGGACAGGGACTGGATGGTCCCTGTAAGGACAGGGACTTACAGGGACCATCCAGTCCCTGTCCTGCCCGACTGCCCACTCTCCCCAAGGGTAAAACCGTGGAGCCTCACGATATTTCTCATCCCTTCTAGCAAGTCAGAGAATCGCGTCTCCACGATGAAAAGGGGCGCTCCCCCCGCTCTGAATCCGTCATTGAACAAAAAAAAAATTTCCAACAAAATTGACGGCAATATAGGGATGATTCCTTTGAGCCTTCTCTGCTATTTGACCCCTCCCCCCCCCCCCTCCCCCTCCCCCCTCCCCCCTTTCCCGCTTTTCCTTCTCATCGGGATTACCATGCACACAGGGATGGAACGAGAGAGAAGATAAAAGAAAATAAGAGAGGCAAATAATCGCGGAAAGCGCATCTGGCCCCAGCAAGGTATTGCAAGAGAGGAAAAGAGACTCCTACTTGTGATACAACGAGGCAGGGCTCATTGCATCTCCTCATTTCGCTCTGCCATGACTTTCACCCGACCTCGGGATATTCTTCCTCTCCTCCGGATGGCCTATTATCAGTAATGGCAGAGTTCTCGGGCGAGGGTCTTAATATTTCACCGGTTTCTTCTCTTTTTGATGCACTTTCCCGCATGGGAGACCATAAAACCCCCGCCACCATATCCCCCCGCCCCCATTTTATGCCGCGATCGTTTTACGGTCGTGTGCGAATGCATCCGCGTAGAACGACACGACGCGATGGTCGTAAATGTAATTTACCTCTTGGCAGACGAGGTGACACCCTATTTGCAGTTCATTATCCTCAAATGCTTTATCGCTCCGAACGCTGCGACAGAGAACCTTAAAGCGGAGGAAACAAGGAAATTCCAACATGCTGCCGAGAAAATTTTGCAGCATTATAATTTGTTGCTCATCATCTGTGACTTTTGGGTTTGGCGAATCGGGAAATGCGAATGCGTGCAACCGCATGATTGAACAGGACTGAATCTTACAGGATTATGCACAAAACATGGCCTGCGTAACTCTCTTTAATTACTATCATTACTATTCCTATCCGAGATTAACTCTTAATTCCTGTTCTTGCCTTCCGACCTCATTGAGAGAGATAGGCATATAAGCATGGTTGCCAGATATAGCGTACGAACTCGCACCAAGGCAAGCAGTGTTGCTGGAGGTCTGGTTGATGAAAGTCATCAAGGCAGGACTGCACCAGCTGCTGAGATCAGAAAATCGGCAAAGTTTCATCTTTCCTTTCCAAGAGGGTGAGGTGGGGGAGGGGAGGGGGGAGGGTGGGGGGGAGGGTGTGGACATTGGAGTGACCTGCACGTGGGGGAAAGAAGAAAATGAAATTTTCCAGGCTCTGGAAATGTCCCTAATCCTGCACGGATGGAAAAAAAAAAAATCCTCTTTTTCCCCTTCCTCCTCCCTTTTCTCCAGGGGAAGTGTGATTCGATTTGAGAGACGAGCATCTGGAAGGTATTATGGTCAGATATGTCCTCGTTCCCCCTATATAATCTAATCCCGGAGTCCACGGCGTCTCATGCGTTCCCCTTCGCAGTCTGATTGAGACTCCTTTTTTATTTTTGCGCCCCGCCGATTCCGCAGCCGAGAAGCCAATTTCACCGACAACGGGGACACGCCTTGGCTACATTGCACGTGACAGGCGGAGGAGTGGAAGATAACGCGGGCATCTCGGCGGAACCCGGAAATTTCTGCCGAGAAGGAAATTCAATTTCCGGAATTAGTGGGGACGACCCGTGTCTCTTTCCTCGTACCTTTCCCCGCTCCGAGTAGCACTGCAATCTTCGAGATGATGTTGATTAAATAATAATGAGATGGCATGATGATGATGATGATGATGATGTCGGTCGGGCGGAGAACATGTACGTCGCACAGGTGTGCATATCCTAACAGGTAACATAATGAAAACGACACGTCGATACGATTTGCGCGGATGAGGAATTCCTAATGAATCCATCCGAATCACGTTATGAAATTTGATATTGTAAAGTGATGTTCCGCTGCGATGCGCTGTCCTCGTCTCATCTGGATCGAGTGTCGTTCATCAACGGATGTCACAACCTCGTGAAAAAATAAAGAGCCTGGGAATCCCCAGGAGATTATTTTAATGGAACATGCCGGAAGGAAGAGAGGGAACGAGAGAGGAAGCACCGAGCCGTGATTTCCCGAATCGATCGCGGAAACATTCCCCGCGAATCGGCGAAAGGGTTGTGATAGTACGGGCTTGACGTACGGTGTAAATGGGGGGAAATTCGCGATGCACCGAACCTTGCGATTCGTTCGAGGTCTTTCCAGGCCTTCCAATCGGGGACTTGGTTTGAATCCTGAGGCAGAATTTCTCATCAGAATTGATGAGTTCGCGTAATCCATGAATCTTCCGCGACGGCGAGGACAGCCTCGCGAAAATTAATACGAGACGAAAATCCCCTGCAACGCAGTACTTCGAAGCAAGGGCTCTTACTCTGTTGACTCTTTCCTTTTCATCCTTGCTCCTTCTCCCACCTTGCTCTGCTTTCATTCGAGACAACTCTAATTTCCGCTTTTCGAGCCCGAATGCAAATATCGACTCCCCCGTCGCCTCATCTTGAAAGCCCTCTTTTGTCTCGCATCCTTTCCTTCCCCTTATCTCTTCCCACCTTCATGTTCCTAGAATGTGTTATTCGTTCCCTTTTACATCCCAAAATAATCATTCTTAAAATGTGGTGCCATCCTTTCAAAAATGTCCTTGCACGTACGAACAAATGTTTTTCAACGTATCACATCACATGATGAGTCAAGTGTGGGAGGCTCTGCGGCCTTGGGTCCTGATGCCAAGCTTTCATCTCGGATGTAACCCCATCTAAACCTCACCACCTGTAACCTCATCTCACCCCAAGTAACCCGAACCCCCTATAATCCCACACCTCTGATGAAGACATCAGACCTGCAACCCAGGAACATGTAAGTCCCCCAGTAATCCCATATCCCTGAGGAATGCTCAATTTGGTCGCTTGGTTACCCCGGGAATGGGCTGCATCGGCCGCGGTTTTTATGCTCGCGAAGACAGGAACGAGCGGTATGTGCCCTGGGACTCCCCTTTCCCCGAACGGCTTCCCCTCGGGAATAAACGCCGGGCTCGATCGTTTTCTCGCCGAGTCCCTGTAGGGCCATTCACCTGCCATCCTCCACTGGACGCAGAGGGCAGGGGGGACAAGACCAAGATGAAATCTCCTTCCTATTAAGTTCACCGAGGAGAAGGATCTGGGGATGTAATGGAGGTTCGATCCGAAGAGGATGTTCTACCGGGATTTGGGGATTCCATCAATCTATGCGAAGGAAGAGAGAGAAAGTGGAGTCCTTTCTTTTCTTGTCTTTTTTGGGGGGTTTGTCCTGAAAAATGAGCTTTGCATGCAACTCCCGACGAGTAATGGCCCCCCAGATTCTACTATTTGTCAACCTTCTGATATATATTCTGCTCGACGAAGAGAGAAAGAGCGACGAAAAAAAAAATAAAAAAAGGAATCGCCATTATACGAGAGGGGAGGATTAATTGCTCTCCAGATCCATTTATAGGGCAGCTTTTTCCTCCTCGGAGGAGAATTTCTCCCCGTCTCGAGATTTTCTGTGCGAATTCATCCCAGCTCTCGTTTTCTTCTGAAAATGGAAATGTGTCTCCTTTTATATGGTGTTCCTGGGAACTGGTATGTGGATGAATTATCATACGGAGGCAGTTTCGGTAAAAGTCTCATCCAATTTCGGGGGAAGTGCTCGGCTCCACTCCACTCGGGAAAGATGTCATGCCAGGCCATAAGTCTCAAATGCAGGTACTTAAGGCCCTCGGCCCGGATCCCTTGTGTCATATTATATGAGAAGGAGGATTGATGATGACGCGCACACACCGATGTACATACACGCACCCGCCCGAATCCATCTTTCTCCTCCCGGAAAGGAAATGGGCCAAACATAATCCGTCGGCTTCATTATATTCCTCCTTTCCCCAGAATATTTGTGCAGCGCGATCCGACGCCTCGTTATTCCCTGCCGAGGAGATAATCGCGTTTCATTCGGAATGGGTAGGGAGACGGAAATGCCTTCTCCTTCGTCGCCTCGGAAAAACGGAGGCCTCGCCCCTCCCTCCCCAATCAATTTCGGATAAAATTAAGCGCATGACCGCAATGAGCATTCCTTGGAGGGGAAAAGCCCCAGAGACGTGGCTCCGATGAGCCAAAACCATCGAACAGGGAATTTCCCCCAGTTTTGGAAAGGCTTTGTTGCCCATAAGCATTCCCAAAACGAATACCCGCCAAAGCTTTTTGAGCTTACGTGCTCAAAATGCACAAAAGAGCTCGCCAATTGGCAAATCTTACCTTCAACTTGAGCAGAATGTTCGAATTAGGATGTTGTTATTTCCTTTTGGGAAAATTCCCCCCTTGTTTCCAATTGAAAGTTTGCTGCAGCGTTGCGGAGAACTTCAATTCCGTCTATTTAACGTTTCTGGTCCATATGTGCAATTTTTATGCAAAAATTGAGGTCTTCATGCAGTGTCTTCGTTTGAGTTAGAAACCTTTCCATATCTCCATGAGAAGTGTCCAGCAAAGTCTCAACTCCCAAGCGAAAAAACTTGACATCTTCGCGATAAGGTTGACAGCGATGTCTCAGTATCTGCTCGTAAGGGTTCCAGGAATCCGTCGCCAAAAAAAAAATGAATTTGATGGGAATCATTCGATATATACCGTAAAGCCTGCCCCGACAGATCGCACCGATGATAGCCGACGACAGCTGGTAGCCGATATTTCATCTGCGACAGATCGCATGTCGCGAAGGAGGAGATATCCAAGAACGATCAAGACGGCAAATCGCTTCGATACGCGCCGAATAACAGCACGAGCGATAAAAATCTCCCAAAGGTGGCAGGTATCCTGCCACCGTGCTGTGCAAACAGAACTGTCATGGAAACCCACCCCATACACCGATTCTCATCAGTTAGCGCCACGATCCATCGGCTTCCCTGCGTCATCTATGCCGTGTCGCGGCAACTAACAAAATGCAAAACCTAGGATGAAACTCCTAATAGGACTCAGATAAGCATTTGTGTTCACTGGACGTCAAAATTCCCTTTGAATAGAATTCCTTTTTAAATATAATTCGCTTCGAGACCACTTACCGGTTAGCCCTCAACCGTGCCGCTCTTTACCGGTTAATCAATGCTGAAAGGATTTCAACTACAATAGACCGTTGGGATGTTAGGAGAGATGCCATTTCGCTCTCGAGTCAAGTACCATCAAGTCATAGAGACATGGTTAGTTGATCTCGTGAACAGAAAGCTCACCTTTAAGGAACGGTTCTGCTATTGTTTCTTCGCTTCCACACGATGGGACTAAAAGGGCAATTACAACGACCTATAGACCGACCCCACGGTACTTCTTTCGTCGCTTCGGCCATTTAATGATGAGAGAGCCGCGGAGTGAAATGCCATGGGAACGCATAGGTCAAAGGGTGAAGTTTCAAGCCACCTGCATCGTTTTCCTATTGTTGAAGTACTTTTACAGTAGTTCTTATTTCCATAACGCAACAGGGCGAGCAAAAGTATTAAATTGCTTATCCATGCATCTCAGGAAATAAATCTGACATGCACATTGCTGTCAGCAGGTGAACTCGTCACGTAAGTTGCTGCGGGTGACGTCATCGATGATATAATCAGTGTGATCGCAATTCTTGTCAGGCAGCCAGTCAGTGGGGGGGGGGGGGGGGGGAGTTGCCTCCCTAAAAAGAGATTTTTTCCTCCCCCCCCCCCCCCCCCCCTCCGCCCACCTGCATAGCCAAGCCAGCAAGGCCACGCAAAGCTACCTAACAGTATGAATCAGTTTGTGGTTCCAACGGTTGTGATTCCAACGGTTAGCAAGCCAACGTGACTATATCTCTTTAAAAATAAAAGGAGTTTCGCATCTGAAGCCTTAAAATCGCAGAATATGACGATCCCGAAAGCGGAAAATAGCAAAAAAAAGTAGGCTATCGATGATGTTAGAGCATCTGTCCCGTTTCATTCTGTTTTGGCTTCACTCCCATTTCCAACTTCGGTCGTGTTCGAGAAGCTCCTCGGTCAATAGATAATGATGCAAGGGTATGAGACTCGGAGCAGCTTCCGAAATATTACCTGAAGAAATTTACCCAACTTTTAATGAAGAACTTCGGTAAATACACCCACCATGCCATATTATTGAAGCCAATACTAACAGAAATGTTCTCTTTCACCGCTTTACAACCTATGTCATTTGACTCTAACGAATTCGTGGCGACTTAAAGGAGGCAATAATGTAAATGCCTCCTGCACCCCATAATTATAAAATGGAAGATGCTCGTTCTGTTGCGACCTCGGTTTCAGATTCCGTAAAAACAATCCGGTTTAACAGCGGAATAACAATATGTGTATCCGACTGGCAAGTGATAGGTAGGTTTCGCTATTTTGAAGTGGAGAGCAGGAATGGATTTACGCTGGTCAACTGGTTCAATGAACTGGTGGCCCCCTCCCCCCTCGCCGACATGCCCCCTTTCCCCCCTCCATAATAACGTAGCGTATTAAGACAAATGTGCGAAAAGTCAAAGGGCAACAAGGTTGTCCCCCTTTCACGGGGGCGCAACTAAAGGGGGAGAGAGGCTCTTGGGCAGTCAAGTAAAAAAATAATATTAGGGGAGCATGATGAAGGATGAGGCACGATACCCCGCCGCACCCCAAAACCCTCGAGCGTCAAGCTCGTCTCGGCATCAAATACCGCTTGGTAGTTTGTCTGGCCCTCGAGCTCTTATCGCCTTTCCAATTTTCTGGCTGCGCCATCGTCTGTTCGGCTGCTGTCAGATGAAAATTTTAAGAGCCGAATTTCCTCGGGGAAAACCGGGTAATTTCAGTCGGTCGCAAGGCGAGGGCTCCCCCTAAGTCCTTAAATCCTTATCGAGTGAGAGCAAAAGGGGGACCTGGAGCTCATATGGGTAAGTGGGGTGGAACAATAAGCTCAATGAGTCCATCAAATCGGCTTAAATAAATGATCGGTCTCTAGAAGCGTTTTGCGAGGGTGTCCTTGGGGAGGCAAGTTTGGGGTGAGATTTATAGTAGTTAGGCTGTCATTGACGAGGGATTTAAATTCGCAGAATGTAGGCTTTGGATAGGCCCATGTTCGGAGTATATTCGGATTGCCTTAAACTTTTCGTAGAAACGAATTTTTGCTGATCTTAGCAGGGTTTACTTTGGCAGGGGCAAATGCCCTGCATTATCTGTTGGCTTGTATGTCAGTTCGTAATATGACAAAGAAAAGGCTAGTGCTTGTGGAATTCCTCCTTATATCAATATTAGGCGTGGGGGTTTGCATACAGAAATGATATATGAAAAGAAATGATGAGATGAACCCGTTCGTATATTTGCTTGGCTTCTGGGCTTTATTCTCTTCTTTCTCTTCTCCTTCAACTTTCCAATTGGCTTGTTTCCTTGAGATGCAACATCCAGTATCTCTTGAAGACCGACTTGACCAAAGTATCGAGTTCGAGCACGAATTTTATTAGGCTTTTCTGTGAGATGAAGGTTACATGGGAGCCAATGAACACAATAGGTTAGCATAGAGATTTGCTGATCTAGGTGAATAAACCAAAACCAAAAAAAAAACAAAACTAACACAAAAAATCCCATAACTTGTTTCCCCTCCTCTGTCAATTTCCTCAATATAAACATTTGTTTTGAAATCATTTGGATGCTTCAACTTTCTCATCAATTTTGATGTTGACTCCTTCCGGATGACTTTTCATGCGCGACGGTATAAAAACAAGTTCAATTCACCATCACTTCTCTTACCAAGACTGACCGACCGAAGGATTTGGATTTATTTTTCTCCATCTTTTTGCATGAGCCCCTTTTAAGTTTTTTTATGCTCACACTTGGATTACGGAACTTTATTTGAGGAAAGTCCCTCATTTTCAAACGAGGGACTTCAAATAACTAGATTGTTCAAATAAGTAGACTTTCTTGATGGGGAACAGAGAACAAATGAGTTTCTACTAAGCTCACATTAAACGGATTCATGTGTCGCATGACACATTTTATCACCTGAATTATGTACTATTTCAATTGACAGCTGTATCAATGCATGGATCACAGAGTTATCAGAAAAAGTGTCATAATCAGCTGAAAAATAGGTGAATAATCGTTACCAGACGGTGACCTTCGCAGACGAAAAGGTAGAACGAAAGCCTTTCCTCTGCGACTGCGTCACGAGCGCCTCATGGCCGCCGACTGTACAGCATTGGTGTACCATGCAATGCAAACCCTAGCGGAACACTGAAGTTGACGTGAGCACCATTTAACTTCATTGACAGTTCTACAGTGAGCAAAGGTTTCCATCGAATAGTTGAAGATGCTGTCGACACCGTTTAGGCAGCAGATAAAGAATATTGGACGTGAGTTTCTTCCATTTGTACTTTGCAAACGAAGGCCTAGCTTAAACGATCACAGTTGTCAAGCCTTGGCATTCCTCCCCATGATAAGCAACAGGGTTTGTGTTAGACCTAGGCTTAGGCCTATGCAAAGTTTATGCATACAGACTTGGCCCATCACGGACGAAAGAGGTGTGATAGGCTAATTGGTAAAGACTGATCCTTCCCATGAGACTGCCAGGGATCAGATTTAAGAATTTCTCTTCTCGTTTCCCTTCTCGGCGAAGGGTCAATCCCTAGTATCCATAGTATTCAAAATGAGGACAAAACAAGGCATTTCTCCTTTCTGAAGTAAAACTGAGGATGGCATCCAATATTGCATCATGCATTTAGTCATGTTTTGGCACCCCTGGTGAATTTGCCACCCTCCTGTGGGGCATATGTGGCATGTGCATAAGGCTGACCCTGCTAAGGTTTCTGCTGTATCTCTTTTTTTTTTAAGTTAAAAAGTGATGAAAGTGTGACTTGTGGTCATCACATTTATGCAAATGCTGATGCCTGTAGTTTCATATAGTTTATTCCATTATCTTACTTGTTGGTGAGAGAACTAGTAGGATTATTCTTGAGATGAATGTTTAATTTTGATATTTAAAAAATTTGTTTAGCTGCATGATTTCATGTAGTGTTGACCATTGCCTTTTTTTTATCACTAATGCATCTGTCAAGAAGGATTATACATTTGATAAAACATATTATTTGAAGCATATGCTGGTTTTATGATATAGTTATACATAGGCCACAGCAGCTTTTCTGCATGCTGCTTAGATTTTAGCTGGGGAAAAAAGTTTCCTTTAAAGAGTGTACCCTTCATGGGAGTAATAATGGTAAGCTTTTTCTTATCCTCCAAGCAATTACTGCTACTATACCTTGACAAAGCTCATAGCACATCACATGTGCCCATAGATTTGACCAGTTTTTGGTTCACTTGTCTCTAGCAGTGTAGGTTATTGATCGATGGCTTGGTAAGCCAATAGATTAATTGAGCTTTTCTGACAGGACAGTTTTCCAAAAGTAGTCTGGCACAGAAGCATCCTGTGCCTGACTACTTTTGGAAGCTTTGCCAATCAGCTTTTCCCTTCCAGCCAGTGGGGAGTGGAAAAATTTAATGGCAGTTTTTCTCAAGTTTTCAGCCGACAACGCCTGAAACAATAAGTACATAATTCAGTAAAAGTAAATGAAGGGGTATTATGAATATTGTTGGTGGCTTTCATTTATTTAAATAGAGTGTGCAGGATTTCAGGAGGAAACTGCCACTTCTCAGTATGTTTTCAAATATAAGATCAGTGCTGAAAATATGTTTTTCTAGGGTGTTCTCTAAGTTCTCATGGTTCCCTGGTCAAATTCTGCTCTATTTGAATGCCTCATTTCTTTCATGTTACTGTCAACCTCTTGCTATGGTTCAATTTTAAAAATTAATCTGAAAATAAATTTTGGCACATCTATTAAGTATTACATTATCAACTGTACAATTCATTATGGAGGATATGGCCAACAAGCCTGATGAAGTTGAGTAGCTCTGGTATACACCATCTTTCTGAGTCAACCCCCAAAAAATAAGAAATGTCAAAAGGGTGCACAAAGATATGAAAAGCAGAACAAAACTATTATAAATAGTTGGAATCTTTAATACGTTTTCCAAGTTATTCATAAATAAAAAATTAACTTTGTTTCCTTGGCCTGATGTGAAGATGGGATAAGTGTTGGATCACTTAGAGTTACTGTGTTGAGGAATCAAAGACAGGCCATCATCCTAATTTCCAATTTGTTGAGATGATGTGTAAAGCATAACCATCATGATTCCTGCTTCATTTCTTTCTTCTTGTTTGTTTCCAGTCTTCCAGCTCATCAGGAAGGGATGGGACACAATTCCAGAAGTTATGGCTGCTGGGGCCTTGGGAACAGCTTGTAAGTGAAATTCTTATAAAAATTAGCCCAATATAAGCTGTCAAGATATTGCCTTATCTCAAAATACTGATACCTGGAACTGATCTGTATGGTCAGGGCTGCTCTCCCATGCAAGGTATTCTCAAAATTATGCCTTTTTTGAAAAAGGGAATTGCTAAATATAAGTAAACTTATCAGGAGCCTCTGGTAATGTAACGATGATAAACTTAATGGACTTCTTTTCCATTCAGCTATTGCATGATAATACCTAACTTACAGCACTGATATATTGCTGGAGCCAGGTCATCATACATTACCCGAATGAGCCCATGAAATGCAAGAGATACAAGATGCAATACACAGGTTAGTTAATTAATCAAATGCTTTCTTGAATGAAAATATTTTAAGAAAAGGACATGGAATATGCTAAATTATCTTTTTTTTTTCTGAAATCTTGCTCATTCCAGTATATCGTCCTGATGATCCAAGAGCTGAACCAGTGCTCCATCCCAACCCAAATTTCAAGTGGCCAGACTATCCTGAACCCAAAGTCCCCAAGATTTGAAATTTTTTATCATAGTAGTATTTCATGCTGTGGTCAGGTACTGTGTTGGTTTGAGCTGTGAGATCTGTGTATTCCCCAGTTGGAATAAAATTTGATTGCAAGTAGTAAAAGAGGAAATATCGGTATTGTTTAAGTATGTTGAAGGAGCAGGTCAGTGTCTCTGACTTGCACATCATGGCACCTGAATGTAGTTTGGAGCCAAAATTGGGAGGTCCTGATTTTGGCCTCCTTAGACTTTTAAGTCATGTCAAGAGCATCATTTATGCCTTATATCTTCAAGAATTGACAGAACTGAAAGCATGTATAGAAATTGTGGTGCATCAAATCATACAGCAAGGAATTGAAAATGTTTTCCAATCCTTACTGAATTGAATCAAACACTGCATTGCCCAGTATGGAGAAGATGTTGAAGTTTGACTTTTTGTGTTATCTGGAATAATTAAAAAGTTATTGGTCATTTAAACCCCTCCAGGGCTTTATAACAACCGTGTATTTTGTTCTATGTCAAAGAAGCACACAATATAAAGGATACCATGAAATCTTAGGCATCTTTGGAGCAGAACTGTACACTGATTAAACAAAGCAAACTTTATTTCTGAATGAAGTATACAGTTCTACATTTCCTCGTAAATCTCAACATAGTGTGTGCCTGGATGATGGCTTGAAGCTGAGAGACACACAATCCACAATAGACCTATTTCAATAATGTTTTGACAAGGTCAACCTTCATCGTTGCACCCAAGCAACTCTAGGTTATGCCAGCGGTGTCAAATTCCATTAGGCTGGGGGCTGGATGGAAGCCTTCAGGGGTGATTAGGGGCTACAATAAAAATCTAACACTTAATCCTAAATGCAAACAGGCTGAAATTTGCAGTACCTTTCTGTAACCAACTGTTGAGGAGGACTTTGCAGGTCAGAAAAAGTGGACAGGTCACCAGTTTGGTACCCCTGGCTTATGCAGTTCATGCATTTCTCTCTTTGTGAAAGTAGTGCTGATACAAAAACAAATTATTGTTGCTTTTCACTGTCTGGTGGCATTAACACAGCCACAACGCTCCAATTAACTTTAGAGTAAGATGGGCTTTCATATAGTAAGGACCATTACTTGTGTGCACAATTGATGAAGGGGGAGCTAAGGCATCATGCCACTCTATATCAACTACATATATATATTGCACTATATATCCTCAAGAAAATTTTTATAATAGAATTTAGACTAAAGATGGATTAGCTTATGGTTTCATTTTACTTCATGGTGTGCCACTTTGGCACTGACTAGCTGGCAGTTCATTGAAAACATCTATGAAAATCTTCCAAAGCTTCACAGAATATTCTTATTTCTCATTTTATTTCATGATACAATCCATATAGCCTAAGGATGGTGGAATAACTAAACTGTCAGTTTTGTCAATTGCCTTCTAAAAATCATAAGACTCTAACTCCCTCACCTATTGATAGGAGCACTTTCATGGTTCCCCCTAAGGATGCAAAATTTATTGGGGAATTAATATTTTAACCCTTTCAATACTGAGTTAAATCATAGCACTCTCCTTCCCAGGTGAAGGTTTTTGTTTGCAATGTGCATGGTTTGCATAAAAGTAAAAATTAGCCTTTAATTCAATAGACTTGGGAAAACTGGAATAATAAACTCCTGTAAGTTTCACTTACCTCAGTAACGCTTCAGCACCTGGTATTCTTGGACAAGTAAGCATGGTCCAGTCAGTATATCCTGAATGTATCTTGCGTTCATAGTACCAAAAGGGTTAAAGGAAGACCAGGGGGAAATAATACTGAAAATCCTATCCAGGTTCAGAGTTTTACTTGCCTGTCAATGCAATCCCCCAGGAAGAGGTTATTGACGGATGGAAAATAGCCAAGGTAATCTAAGTGACAGGAGGTCATGGAACTGGTTGTGAAAATCCCCAAGCACGTTCAATGAGGAATTCAGTTCTAGGAGCATTGGCTGGCTCGTTAAGAGCTCCATTGAGCCCCGACAAGCTCTGCAAGTTGTCCTTGGGTATCACAACCTGAAATATACTCAGATGCGTGCATAAATTTGTTAGGGACATTTACATTGGAACAAAGGACCGACATTTTGTGATGATGAGGTTGAGCTGTGTTTGCACTGAGACAAGGCTGACCAACAGGTTGTCAAAATTCAGATAATCTGAACTCCTATGGAGTATCAAGTTGAATCCCAGTCAATGCAAGGGCAGATTCAGGAGCCATCCTCAGCAAAGGGCTAGTATGTAGACTGGCACTTTAAACTTACTGCTGGAAATTTTCACCAAGTGTGATAACAGCAAGATAGACCTAATGAAGGGGCATTGTATGATTTTCCTTCTTTTCTTGTACAGTGTTTTGCAAATGAATTCTTACCACCATAACATGGGGTCCATACTTTTCTATGGAGGAATCCTCCCAACCTAGACGGGGTCGCTTTTGTCGCGGCGCCCGGGCGATATCCAAAGTATGTAAAGTGAAATACGATGGATTGGAGAACGCTTTGGTTGGGAACGAAAGAAGGAGCCAAGAATAAAGTGTAAAGGATATATATTTTTTTTCTTTTACTTGTTCGAGGAAAGTGGTGGATCGGAATAACAAAGAATTTACAAGAAAAATATTTCCAGGAAGAAATGGAATGAGAAATTGCACCAGGGAAATTTCAAGAGAAACAATTAAGTATTCGTTGAAGGCAGGAAGTATACAAATGCCAAATACAAGGAAAAGACTGCTATGGAACAATGAGTGAGTTCAAATCGGGTGTTGATGTTATCTGTCGAGAGGCTTCTTACACCAACTTCGGTGTGAACACCAACACCTACACTGACACGAACGTTAACACCAACGCCGATACATGGAACCCAGGATAACGACGTCATCTTTGTGCTGCTTTCATTTTTTTTCTCAGGTTCAAGGCTTATTTTAAAATCTTAAATAAATCTTTAAAAAAAAGGGTTAGGCATAGCGCAGCTAGCGATCAACGGCAGACTCATGAATTGCGATTGCGAATGAATTAAGACAACTTTACGCCTATATCTTCTCGTTAGGTCTATGTTGGTACGCTGAATACTGTCTCCCATACCTTCTTGGCTGTTTCGCGGTAATAATTGGATCTTATGATGGACAACTTTATGAGTGGAAAGCATTTGTTATTGGAGTTGGAAACTTCTGATAGAATGCAGCGATGTTTTCAGTCCCTGTATCATTGTTCAGAGACTTCGATCTAGAAGTAGCTGAAATGTCGTTACCACATTGGAGACATTCTCTATTTTCTTTTGCCAGGGATTCCAGGAGCGAAAGACACACCCAAATTTTCGTCTGGTAGTAAAGTTCATTTATGATGGCACTTTCGCGGAGGCACATGTTATCAAGTACATAACGTGTGCGTGTTCGCGATGTCTCGACCCGATTTCCTTTTATCTCTCTAAAAACTCCGCACAATTCTTGTCTCAACGTACTGCCAGTCACTTATGCTACTAGCACCACTTATGAACTCGCTCTGGTGTTAACCCCTAGGGATTAGTGAAACACCCCATAATGAAGTATAGGGAACCCCCTTCACACAAACACCGAACCGGGTTTGAGGTGACATTTCGTGTTTAACCTGGTGTTACACCGGCGTGAAACATCGAGAAATCATGGTGTTACACCAACACCACAGGGTGAGTTCAAATCTGGTGTTAAGGGGTGGAGTTCTTGTTACTCAGAACACCAACCCGAATTTGAACTCACCCAATGACTCAGGCTTTAGTTCACGTATTCTATCGTACCTACAGATTGTCAGGCATTCCGCTAAATAGGAAAAAAAACAAACAAAACAAAACAGGAATGTCGATGGCCATAGCTATCTTCAAATACACAGCCCAACATAGACTTGAAGTACGTCGATCTAGTACTTGACATCAAGGGCTCGGGATATCAGAGTGTACGTCTGCCCAACCTGGTGCATGGCAACGATCCTGTGTCTCAACGACTTTTATATCCTTTCACATGGGCCACGCAACGTCATCTCTGCTGCACGGCAACTCCCCCCAAAAATAACCGACTGATGCGATGTGGCTCTCTGAAGAGGGAGGGAGACATCTATCCTTCGGAATGGAAACAATAGTTGAACCTCCTCTGCCACCGCATTAGAGTTACCATGCCATTAAATTACAATGCGCAATGTTAAAGGTGGTACGAATTCATTTGAAAAACACTACCTCAAAGACTCATTGTGCGCATGATTCAAAGGAGTTTCCATTTTTTAATCTTAAATGGGGGGGGGGGGGGAAGAAAAAGCTTTCTGATTTTCTGAGTACCGAGAAGAAGGAAGAAAGCATGATGGACATGGAAAAGACTGCCTCACGACAGGAGATGCAGGACTTTTTTATTATTGTTCACTGACAAGAGGACAACTGGTTCCGAGACTAGAGCCCTTTCAATTTCTTTTTTTTTTGTTCTTCCTTCTCGTCCAAGTTCTCTGTCTCACATTGCCTACGGAAAATGGTGTTTCCCCAATCAGTCTGTCTCAGCAGCTCTCTGACGTAAAATTTTGAATGCATGAAAAAAAAAAACTGCTTTAGAGAATGAACTGACATCGCCCATTCCTTTCCCTCCCTTTGCATTTTGTCTCGTTACGCTACAAGATTGGGAAGGAGGATTTCTTGAAATTTCCGTTCTGTATCTTTGTCAAAACTTCATCCTGAATCTTGACCGTCTCATTTGATGCACGCATCGAGTGCGAAGGACACTCACCTTGAGTATGCTGAAGGAGCAAATGAGGTTTTCCGATATGCTCATGGTGGCTCCGGCGTTGTCGAATTCCCCGCAGTAGTTCGGAGCGGAGAAGACGGTGACCAAGGCCCGATTGGCGAAGAACTCGTAGCCGTCCTCGACCACTTGGTGTCCTCTGACGATCAAGCTCAGCCCCTGGAAAGTTACAGAAATGTACCGTCGTGTACTACATGTACTAGGACACGGTTTGGGTGCCATCATCGGCGGTGTGACGTGAAGAAAGGAATAGCTAGGAAGCACAACCATTAGAAAAAAAAAAGTTTGGCGGCACCGTTGAAAAAACGGACCTTCTTTCTGCGAACTGACGTTTAAAATAGGGCATACGTCGAGTATGAGAGCGGCGATGGATCGATGTAAGGGAGCGGTATTGTGTCCAGAGGAGACCGATGCAGAGACTCTTCGCCAGCCATTTTCGACAGATCGGCAAACTTCTGCTAATTTCCTTTCTCTCGCCCTCACACGTTCGCATGCAAACATTTCTATCGTCGCATGCCTTCGTCAAACACCGAAAGCAGTCGTTGTATCCGACGCAACGGCCCTTCTCGTGGAGCGAAAGCCTCGTCCCGCGTTAGTGACGTAAATAACGTTCGCTTCGTTGGGGACTCACCTGTTCGTCCAGGAATTTCTTGACGATGTCTCGTCCGAATATCCAGCTCACGCCTCTGTCGTTAGGAATCCATCCGTCCACCCCCTTCAAAGCCCAGACAGGAACGAAAAAAAAAATATATATTTGACCCAGATTTTTCCCAAAATACAGTCTCCCTCACCTGACCCGGGTCCGACCAAACAAGGTCGCACACCAGTCCCCTGTCTGGGATGTCGGTCGGCCGACTCGTCCGCCGGACCTTCAAAAAGCGTCAGGAAAGAAATTCCACTGATTAATTTATTCGCAGCACTCGAGCAATCTTTTCTCGAGACGACACCTGCTCCATTTTCTTGAGCTCAGGAGACAGACCGCCGTGCGTGCAGAAGATAGAACCCTCGACGATGGCCGCTGCAAATTTAAATTGATAGCGAATAGCGAATTTCAATTTTTTAAATGTTAAGAGATTTCCAAAATGATTTTGAATCCGACCGACCGATCGGTAAACAGTTGAACGTATCCGTGAAGGATTTCCACAGCTTCACCGAGTATTTCCTCTTGCACTCGTCGTAAAACCCGTAAATCCTAGGAGCACATTCGCATCATGCAGGATTCGTTCGCAGTCGCGGCGGCGGCGGCCGGGCGAGGCGTGTCACCTGTTAATCGCGGCGCATTCGTGGTTCCCCCGGAGGAGGAAGAAGTTCCGGGGGTATTTCACTTTGTAGGCAAGGACCAGGCTGATGGTCTCCACGGACATCATTCCCCTAAGAGGAGACGACTGAATTCCGACATCTTAAACTTGACATTTTCGTATTTTATCATTTTTCTAATTTTAATATTTTAATTTATATACATTTGAAATATTAAAAAAATTAAATTTTTATTTTTATTTGGGGGTCTGGGCGTAAAAAACGCTCAGGCCCCAGTTTTTTTTCCCGGATCCACCCAACCCCTCACCTATCCACGTAGTCCCCCAAGAAGAGATAATTCGCAGCCGGCGGATACCCCAGATAGTCGAAATGCCTTAGGAGGTCGTGAAACTGCCCGTGGACATCCCCGACCACGTTGACGGGAGCGGCCAGCTCCAGGAGCATGGGCTGGCCCAGCAGCAGTTCCCGCGCTGCCTGGTTCAGGGCGAGCAGTGTCGCTTCTGGTGTCGCTTGCTGTTGCGGTAAGGAGTAACTCGGCTCGTCACGTGACCTACTTATAACCTAACTTTGCGGTATGTCTGAAATGTTGCTGAAGCAAATTGGAAAAAAAAAATCGTAAATTAGGACGAATGGGGTCCGAACTCGCGATCACCGTTTTTTGCGCCGAGGAAGGAGAACGCTTGCGGAGGGAGACCAGCTGCCGAATGATGTCGTCGACGTGCACGGTTTCGCTCATTTGACGTTGCCGGGCCGACAGAGACGCAGATCCAGCCTCCGAGGAGAAAGGTCATGAGAGCGAGCCGAGGTCCTCAGTGTTCCATCGGGTGCGGGGGTGGGGGTGGGGGTGGGGGTGGGGGTGGGGGGGTCTGAGATCGCGGAGGAAGTGGATGCAGGGAAAGGAAGATGCTGAACCTACTTTCTTTCGCTCTGGACTTATTGTTTCGGCCCGCGATCCTTCAGGTGTATCTCTTTTAAAATAAATCATTTTAAAAAGTTGCCGCGTTGGATTTGGAAACGATAAGCTAATTTATTTCAACGGTTCTCAATCCGTGTGCCGCGGGCGTTGGGCCCGTCAACGAAGTCGCTCAAGAAGAATTGGAAAATGTTGCATTCGAGAAGCGGGCGGGAAACTGCTTCTCGGGTGCGGTATGCCCTTTAATAAAAGGGCATACCGAGAATATGCAATATGAGTCTGTTTTGATCGTAACTGGTTCATATTGCATGCTCCTGGTATGCACCTTTATTAACAGAATGTCTCTCGAGGAGGAATGTCAATACTGCTGCTGCAACAAAGATAAAGAATTCCTTTTTGGTACCAGATATATATGTCAACCGTTTTTTATTCTTGGTATTTAAAAAAAAAGTTTATGTACCGTCATGCGCATTGCAAGTAAACTGCATAATGTCACTTCAAAAGTTGAACCGCATCTTGATTTTCAGGGAAACCAAGCGGTATTGCGTCGGAAGGGGGAAAAAGAAAAATGGAAAAGTTTGGAGACTTTTTTTTTGAACCGATGATTTTGCTAAATGACAGATCAAAATAAGCCTGCCATTAATAAATTTAGATGCCTTGATTAGGTTTAAACTATTGGTATCGTTTATATCATAATACTGCCTATATTTATAAATTTATCATCCTCTAGCTGGAAATCAGCTGACACCATCGGAATAACGGAGATTTGGGGGGGAGCTCTCTCATTATGGATAAGGAATTTAAAATTCAGGGATTCGACACTTTGCGTGAGGAAGGGTTCAGCAGGAAGGGTGGAGGAGTCATTTTGCATGCTGGAAACGAACCAGGTGTCTGCATTAAGGAGGATCTCGGTTCATTCTGGATCGATCGAGCGTTTGAGATGTGAAATCGGTCGGGCGACAGGGAGGATCTCGGGGATCTCTCAATCAAATATCACCGGATTATTTCAGAGGATTATTTCGGTTTTTGTGCGTTAATATCGGCGGGGAAGGAAAAGTTTCGTACTTTCGGGGAACTTCGATATCCCTTTCGAGTGCGGCGCGTCGAAGGCCCGACGAGAAACACAGCTTTCATCGGTTTGGTTTTCGCAACGGATGATGATATGACGCTCGATGTTGAAGATAAATCATGGAACTCGAATCGGCGAAGCGGGAGTGGGAGGAGCGGCTAGCTATCGATGCTTAGAGTCCTCTCAAGCCTTTTTAAATTATCAATGTCAGTTTGGAGTGAACATTCCATTGGGCCCTCAGAGGACGAGTTCACTTGCGAGTAACGGTGGCACGACCGGGATGGCGTCACGTGTGGACTGCATAAATACTATGATGACAACATAATATGCTGTTATAGAAGGAGCAATTGGGAATGTAATTACCACGTGTTGGACCTCATTCGGAAGTGGAACATTTTGGGTACTCCATCCTGCAAGGTCGGCATCCGCTCAAATTTTTTTTAGGTCGACATTATTTAGAGGAAAAGAATAACTCTAAGGTGATCAGGTTTCGAATGCCATGACTGTGACTTTGATTAGCCAGGCCAGAGAGGAAGGCTTGATCTTAAAATACTCCTGAATCTCCTCCCTTGATTTGGAAGAGATGAATGGATTTTCCTGGAAAGCCAGGCTTTTTGAATTTTGCATCTAATCGCATGAAGGTCTAAAACCTGAATCTGAATGTCTCATTTTCTTTTTCAAAGCCTCTAAGGCAACTTAAGATGAGAAAACTCAAGGCAACTTAAGATGAGCTGAAGACATGAAAGGATTCAAGAAGAAAGATGGGAGATGATATGAGGCATGGAAAAGGCAGGGATGAAGAGGACAGCAGGCCCTCATATAATCTGATTTAATTGAAGGTCATCCACATCCAGCAAAAAAGCATATGCAGTGTCTCCATCAGAATTACTTCTTGATGTACCACTTGGATTATGATTGAGAAAACCCCTGCTCACCTGAAAGCACTGAAACATGCCTGAACCCTTTGCCCCACATAGTCCATCATAGGTCAAATTTCATTGCTCTCATTATTGTGTGCCTGACACTACCTCATACATAAAAATTTGTCCTCAAGCAAGAGTGGCTTTTAAGACCTCCAGTTTTCAAGCCTTGAGTTTGAGTCTTCCAAACACTTGTGCCATTTGCCTACTGGTACCTTCAAGTCAAGTATACTCCACATCCATTATCCCCAACTCACATAATTTGCACATGGATGTACTGAATATTTAGTTTGCATGTGTCTGATCTACACCTCAACACTTTTGGAATTGCTTCTAAATTCTAAACATCCTAGAAAGGAAGAAAGGCACTTAGTTCATTGAAAAAGTGAATGAAAGTATTCTTAAGCCAGCCTCAGCTTTAGGATGTTGCAGAAAACTGTCTTATTGTGAAATTTTAGGGTAGACTTATTGAAAAATTAGTGATTACTGCAAAATGATTACTCTGGGAGAAACCAATAAATTAAATTTCAATTTGCCATATATATATTCTCAACTTTTGGATAACTGATGCCAATTTTCAGGGGGAATATATACCAGATAGTACAAGTTATACTTACAACTTTAGAATGTTCACATGTACATTTAATGATTTCACTGGCAATGTCGGTCTCTTTTGACTGGCATGGTGTGCCAGAATAATATAGCAGAATTGGCCCAGCAGCAAAAGTTCCTATTTTCCTAGAAAAAAAAATTATTACATTCAAGAGCCAAACTGGGTAGGTCAATCATTCAATTTATCATATAGCACCAATTTAATAAACACAGACTAAATGAAAAAAAAAAAACTACTAACAGGGAACACATCATTTTTCTTGTAGGCCCTGCTGGAATTCAATCTGGAACTGATGCTTGTACTGGTCCTGAAAGTCCAATGCCTTAGCTTTGTATTCCTGGGCCTTCTTGTCATCTTTCTCCACCCCTTCTCCCTTCAGGTACATCTGGCTTGCATTGGCACATGCATACATGTTCCCAAGGTCACATCCCTTGATACTGTATTCAAATGCCTTCTTCATGTCCTGTGGGACTGTCTTATCTGTTGTCCCAAGGATGTGCAGAGCTCCTGCATGATAACATGCACCAGCATGTCCCATTGTACATGCCTTGTCCAAGTATTTGAGTCCCAAGGTATAATTTTGGGGTTGTGCAGCCTCAAAGGTTTTGGATGAGCAGATTAGACCCAAGTTGAAGCATGAATCACTGTTGCCTAGTCCACAAGCTTTGTCATAGTATGTGAATGCACTTTTCTCGTCCTGCTTGCAACCCCGACCAAGCAGTTGGTAATTGGCAAACTTGTGGCAGCTCTTGTGGAACTTGTAATCATCGCAGTTGCTGCGATATACTTTACCTGCTCTCTCAAAGTCCTTCTTAATGGCCTCCAAGTAGTCACCAAGGAGATGGCATGCTGCAAAAACCATAAATACCCAATGAAGATCATATATTTCATTTCATTTCACCTGTTTAAAGAACACATTTAAGATACCTCACAGAAAATACAATATAATTGCTGGTATGGAAATTGTACAGTTTATGGTTCAACTTCAAACATAATGCATGATAATGGCAAAAGAAAAATTCAAAAGGGCATAATGGTGTAAAAGCACATTATTCTGTCACTGAAGGTTACCTTTCATTTTCAACATTCCATGCAAACTGAAAACTTTAACTTGAGGAGAAGCCATCAGGCAGAATCCACCAGAGACTTCCACTTAAAGATGAGGAGAAAACCTTTCTTTAGGGGAAACAAAACTACATAGACACTTTGCATGTGAGACTCAATTACTTTTTTATTCTACTAGTAGTGAAAGCATATGGAACAAGTTCAGTAAAAACATAGCAGTTGTCCCTTCTGTGGATACCCTTCACCCTTTCACTGATATTCATGAGAATTTCTCAGGCTGATTCCCTTTCGTATCTCAGAACCCAGTGGCTAAAGGAGTTAGGAAAGGGGTGAGATATCTCCAGGGGCATCAATGAAAACAAAGGACCAATATAACTGTATGTAACTATGGAAGTGATTGAGAAGCTCCCATCTTATGAATGAGGGGGGAATGTGAAGCTAAGATGTGAGGTCGACCTTAACATGGGACTTCAAAAAGGTAGTAGTGAGAGAAATGCCTCACGGCATCTACCTCCAAGGCTCAAACCTGGTGGAACAGGCAAAATAGAAAACAGTTGAGATATAAGACCCTAATGTAGAAATAAAGTGTGGAGGGGATGGAGACATAATGAGCCATAACCTGGCAAGCAAGTGAGTCTAGACATACAGAGAAAAATGAAACCTAGCACCTTCGGGATTTTTTTCATTGTAGCAACCCAGCCTGTATTCAATCCCTAGGTTTTGGATGAAGTCCTTGACATCTTCCTCCTTCTTCAGGTCGAAGGCCATGACCTTTCCCGAGAAGAAAATTTACAGGAGTTGATTTCTAATCAAATCGAAGGCAGATAACCCGGTGCTGAGGATCCTCGCTGTCACGTGGTGCAAGGAGGCCGCCATAGAGACGATAACGCCTGACATCTAGTGGCAGAATGAGGTAAGCTTAGAGGAGGGTAGAAGGGCAGAAAGACCGTTGGACGCGGGAGTTTAAATGGACAGCTCCTCCCACCCTGCGCGTGGCATTTAAAGGCTTTTTCATTCTGACCCTCTCTTCAACGGATTTTGGTGATATTTTCTCATACCTCACCTTCACCATTCAGTGTCGCCAACATCCTTATTTGGTCTTAGGCTACTTGTAGATATAACTTCGTGCCTAGCTCATAGACGTTCCTTGGTGCGTAAAAGGCAATGAGTTGGGCATAACGGTGATCGGACCTAAATTGGGATGCAGGCACCCCCTTTTCTCTTGGGCCTATATAGACCTAAGCCTCCTGCCAGGTTAGGCATCATAGGCCAACATTTTGATGCATGGTAGGCTTATACAAGTATATGTGCGATTTCAGTGATTCGAAAAGGCTATTTGAAAGGATTTGTCGACTCAACTGCCACCATAGCCCCTGGTTTTCAAACCTTTGAGAGTTATTGCTAATTTAAGAAAGCCTTCTTCCTCATGACAGGAATTGGGTCTAGGCCTAGACCAAGCGCTGTGACTCTATATGAAAATGCACTTGTCTTAGGTAAATCACACCAGGTCCAGTGAGTGTTGGATAAATTGACTATATGAGGTTGCAATCTTTAATAATCTCACTGACAAAGAAGATGAATAGATGACTAAATCCAAATCACTGTTCTCAAGACAACAATTCAACTTTTGGGAATCGACTAAATCAGTGACACCATGGAAGGAGCACTACAGGGAGATACCATTGATGGAAAAACAAAACAATATTCTCAATGGATGAAGACTATTCAGCGGTTCTGCTTTTCTGAAGACAGCCTGAAATCAAGGAATGGAGCCTGCCAGTCTGGATTGTCCAACCTCAGTCCATTAGCTGCATCAAATTCCCATTGCTCTAATGGAATAGGTGTGATTTCAAAACAAGAAAAGGTGACAGTGGAATCAACAGTCACTGCATCTTCATCTGGAAGTGCCTCTTATTGGCATACTTACAGGAGTTCCTCTACTAAGGAGAACATCCCTAATTTTGTCACACCTCCTTTTTCTTTGAGAAAAAAGGCTCTTGCAGCAGGGCACAGGTTCCATCTCTCATCAAATTTCTCCCATAAAGGCAAATTCCTTCAGCCATCTCCACTCTGCAATCAAAACAGGAAACAGGATCCTTCTCATCAAAATGGACTTTCGTCCAAGTCTTCATTCAATTCTGCTGCCATGTCTACAACACCAGTATGGAATCCATTTGAAGAAGATCTCCTTGAACGCTTGCACAAGCCGATTATGAGTCCCACAACAGTGTTTGCACGAGTGGTCAGTCCAAGCAAGGAGGAGGTGAGATTTCAGGAATGAATTATATAAATTCTCAATTTGCTTTAAGGCCAAGGAAGGGGATGTGAAAATGAATTAATAGTTTGTTTTTTTTAAAACAAGAGAAAACAGGAAAGATGATGGACTCACATTTTTTTTTGTAACCATTAGCCTGTTGATGCCAGGAATGCATATTACCCTCAAATTATCAATATCTCATGACAATGTGAGGATAAAAGAACATGCATGTTTTTCAAGTATCCATCTTTTGTTAACCATTTCTGTGGGAATTTTGCATCCCATCACACAAATTCTTGAAAGTGTATTTCCCACTTTACATTGATACCATTAGAGAATCATACTTTCCACCTTATTTGCATATGATTGGTAACTATATACAAAGATGGAATCTTTTTTTGTGTTTTTTTTGTTGTAATTTATTAGATTGGAAAAATGCAGGAAGATGTGTCAACTTTCCCAGATGAAAATGGCCCACGAAAGGGTTAAGCACCTTCTTCACCCACAGTTTGGAAAGAGAAAGATAACAGTCCTAATACCATCATAATTTTAAGAATAATATATTTACCCAAATTGTCCTCTTAGGCCAATACAAGTTTCTCATTGACCTCACTGTATATATTTTGTTTACATCTGAATTTTTTACTTATGCAGACTAGTGAATTTCAATGGGCTATAGAGGAGCAATCAAAACTGTACCCAACTGCCATTGAAGTGAAACCTCATCATCTTCTTCAATCGCCAATTGATCCCCATGTTGAACAGCTTATACAAGAAAAAATTGACAGGTATTTTGTTTGTTCCATTATATTGAGCTGCCATTATAAATTTGAGCACATAAGAGAAGAGCATATTCATCCAATATGCTCTTCTCTTATTGTAACTATTGCTTACCATGCAACCATGTTAGTTATATTAGTTAATGTGATATGCACTTTTTTCCTGAAGATATTTTGAGGAAGTGCACAGTGTCTTCAGCCCTGCTGATGCTGATATCAGAATGAAAGCCCAATTGCGATGTACCAGCACTGAGGAATGCATCTGTTGCACTAAGGCTGAAGCACCTCATACTGATGGTATGGTACAAACTTCTTCTTTTCATGTGTGATAGCTAATAAAAAGTTACAAAATTTTCTCTCTTTTGCTTTCAGTTGGCTCTCAAACTTGTCTGAGTTTCCCAGTAGATCTTCCTGAGGAGGTTGAAGGTGTCCTGAGGAAATACTATCTCATCCCACCCATACCACTTGTCAGATACATTTTCCTTTACACTCTGTGCATTTCGGGTATGAGATGCTGAGAACACATTTCTGATTTGTTCTCTGAATAGGATGAAGGAAATGGGAACCGGAGGGAAGACTCAATGGGAAATACCTCACTGACTAGAAGGAAGTTGAGATTCTTGAGCGGTGATAATGACGATAGTCACATGTGAGTTCTAGACCCCATGTCAGACCATATATTATATGCAATACATGATCTTATTGATATTATCTGGGCTTTGCTTTCAGGTCATTTAAAGATGCAGCTCACCTTGATGACCCAGATCCTCAATTTGTATCTTCATGTGCAATCTCTGGAAATGGTGCTCATGTAAGTGGTTCTCACATTTTTTTTGCTGATTGTGGGGAACTTTCATTTTGGTAAAAAGCATACATAGGTATGAGTTCTCTGCCATTAAAATTTTTTTGCAATGGAAATGAAAGCCTAAGGGAAATAGGGCTGATGTGCTTTTCTTCTCCTTGCCCCTCAGCTGTACTTACTTCCTAGTTAGGACTTACTTTCTCCAGGTATTTTTGGGGGTGAACCCTGCAAATTTCCTTGTTTGCAGCTATGGAAATACTTATTAAAAATAATTTTAAAAACCTAATAGAAAACCGAATGATTTAAACCTGAGAATGAGGCTATATGTTTTTCAGGTGAATTAGGCTGTGGCCCTTAATTGTTCTCATAATATCAATCAGTAATATGTTCTCATAAGTATTATGTACCGAATTGTGAGAAAATGTTTGTATCTCTATCCTTTCATAGTTGGATCTGGCAGGGAGTCCAATAGGAGGAGGTGATAGCAAACGAATGTCAGTAACACCCCAAGGGACATTCCAGTCTCCAACTGTTTCTCCTATTGGCCCTCATCATGACTTGGATACTCATCTCCCCAATTTTACATTAGCTTCTCCACTTCTCCAAAATTCTGTCAGTGCTACTGCTCAGAGTGGCAAGAACCAGAGAAGTTTTGAATTAGGATTGACCAATTCCCCAATGGAGGACAGTTATACAACCATGGCAAGCCTATCTATGGATGAGCATGATTTTGGACTGCATTCCAATGTCTTTCAATCCACATGTGATCCCAAGACAGCAGGCTCAAGCACGATCCACCTTCCAAGCAGTATGTCATTTGGGAACTCTGCTTCCCATGACACAGGCTACAACACTGGATGTGTATCTTCGGTGTGGCCAGCAATCGAGGAGGAAAGCATTGGGACTGAAAAACACATGCATCAACAGGCCCAGAATGATATGACTTTCACACATCCCATCACTGCCTCAACTCCAACAAGGAAGTGACATTGTACTCAATGCTGTGCCTCTTGTCATCATTTCTGAAGGTTCTTGGGAGAATTCTTCCCATAGTCCCAAAAAAAATTAGTTTGTTCTTGTCTTGCACTTTCACCCATTGCTATGCATTCCTTTTCCATTCGATTTTGAGGACAATGCTTCCCTTTTCCACATAACAACTTGACATTGAGTTCATTATATTAAGTCTTTCAGATCAGCCCCAGATCAAAATATGTTCTCAGGCATATTTGTGCAATGATTCCAGCACCAAATCAGTAATGGAGGCAAAATAGGACATTATGTGATTGTTTTCTTGACATATTCTTATGGAATTCTTCAAATGTACTTGCCACAAGTACAGTGTCCAACTATACAATTCAATAGCAATAAGGCCAGACATTTCATTTTGATTCATTATGGACTAGTGTGATATTGGCTTAGGTTGAGTGGTTATTTTGTACCATTAGGCTTGAGAAGTGTTTGCTTTTGGGTATCATCTGATTTGACCCATCATATCACAGAATTGGGTTTCAAATTTTCCTCAGGTGATTTAGACCCATTTGTTCAACCTGAAGGCATGACAAGTTTGTGTAGTTTCTAAAAAAGTTCATTTACCCAGTAGTGAGAATAGCCCAGAGCAATTATGTTCATTAGAGTGCACATGCTGCATGTGAGGAAGAATTTAGTGTGAATTCAGTAAATAGATAACTGTATCAGCTTCTTGCTTATTCTTTGTGGCCAGTCTCCATCTTTATGTTTTGAGGTATAGAATTGCTTTGTGGCAGATTTTCCCTTCCTCAATGAATGCATCATGTTGATTTGTCACTCAATACCATTTTTGTGCAATGGCAAAGGGAACGTGTGATGGACATGGTGTTCCTTGCAATGAAGCTGGTCATTGGTTTTTATCATCTAATCTTTTCTTTCATTTTTTGCATTATACTTTCTTAATCAAATTCGTCTTTGATGTCTCGTGCAAATTTGAAACATGCAAGTTTAAAAGTATCTCTTCCTTTCCACCATTGAATCAAAAATATAAAGTGAAATACTCTTGGCCTGTGCATGGACATAAATCAGTACTTCACCTTTATTTAATTCAATGGTAGTGGGTGAAGTACTAATTCATGCCTTGTGCAGAGACTGCCTTTATACTTCCCTGAACACATTTTTTTTTTGTTTCTGGCTTCTGTACTTCTTAGAAATGAGTGAGAAAAATCTCATGTTCAAGCCAAAAGGAACTCATTCCAAAACATTGGTTGGTATGGGCTAACCAACAATGGGAGCCTTGCAGTGTGCATAGGTGGAGCCGATATGTGCAGCATTGTTGAAGTGATGAGAGATTGAATATTTAGGGTGAAAGTTTTTACAATATTGTTCTTTTGGAGTTCCTCCAGTGTCCATGGGAAAACCTGTCTAAACACCTAAGAAAAAGTTTATGCTTGTAATGGCTTCTCTTGTAGTGCATATACATACCAATGGTGGCTCGTGGACGTAAAATTTAGGAGGCCCACATGTTCTTTATAATGAACAAGAATGCATTGTAATGTTAATGGGAGCAAGAAGTGCAATTTGTTTACCTCAGTCTTGCCTGCAATGGCGGTTAAAGAAATTATTCAATGGGGGGAGGCGCGCTTCCGTAATTCCTAACCCCCTACCACTACCCTCCGCCCTATAGTCTTCATTTAATTAATTAATGTGCATATTAAAAAAAATAGAATGCGAACCTGGCTATAGTGGTGCGGCCTTCCCGCCACTGGTCGCCTGGTGAGTTGCACCTCTTGCAGTGGCAGGTAACAAATAAAAGGCAGAACGAGAACATTCCATGTTAGTAGTGCATATTGAATCGAAATGAAATCAGGGCGGGGATTGATACTTCGAACCCTCGAGGGAGAGTAGAGGCGCATCCGATCCGGGGGGGAAAAGAGTATCGGTCTGACGAAATTCTCCCCTTGCAAGAATCCGAACTGTTCCCAAACAAAATTACATCTAACTCACATAGCCAATATCATGATTATGTATACTACATCTTGTGACTTTTCATCCATTGCAACTGCGTACATATAAATTATCAATGCGAATTTGGATGACTGAGCAGCTCTCTACTCAAGACGTGCTTGCACTTGCTAGCAGCCACTCGTTCATGCGCAATACAGACGGTGAGGAATAATATCTAAAGAATATGGATACCCTAGAGTCACATGTATTTAGAAGGGATGTGGCAGGTATCTGTCCATGGGATGAATCCAAGCTTCTAGTGTAATACTGAGCATTGTAAATAGTTGCCCCCCTCTCTAGAAGCCTACCACCAATATTGTTGATCGAATTTGCATATGCCACTGGAAAGGGCAGTCCTGTACAATATCTTCTGTATTTTTTCGAATATTGATTCATAAAATGGTAACAGTGAATAGTTGCCAAAGTCCCAAAGTAACAGTGAATGGTTGCCAATAAAACGTCAAGCAATAAGTGCCACGTGGAAAAGGTACATCCGTCGGATTTTCCCGCCATGACGTGGACCGGGTGACGCCAGGCGCCGAGACCTCAAAGAGGATGGAATACATTCCATCAATTCATTGCGGCATTCTCCCAAGAATGTTTAGCGTGCATAATTTATTTATAATTAAAAATTCCTATAGATAATTAAATTCCAAAATATTACACGGGGTTTCGAAGGGAGGTCCAAGAGATGCCCTGGAACAACCAGCGCACTTCCATAAATGTTAGGAATATGGACGCACTTTGGATGAAGTCCGGTTCCAGTTAATTGGATTCATATTTTGAAAAAAGACGTTGAGATCCGATTCGAACGTCCAACGGATGATCCCGTGGCAGTGGCGTGTCCAAGGGGGTCATAACCCCCCCCCCCCCTGGGGATACATTTTACAGGTTCGATTCGCAAAAAAAAATTTGTTGGTCATATTTGCAGGGCGGGTCACCAATTTCTCAAATGTCAAAATGTAACTCCCCGGTTGGGATTATCTGTCCCATGGTACTGGGGAATTAGGATTGAGACTAGTGAGCAGTCTCTTCTGACAGCAGCGAAATTCTCGGAAAATAATTGTCCAGTCCAATCGTGTTGGTCACGGTAGGCCTAAAAAAGGTTCCAGAATGAATCCTTATTAGGTCTGCGAGACACTTTCCAACTCAGATTATTTGCAACTTTGCTACTCGCCTTTCGTTCCTGGAAACCTTTTCTATAGAGCAGCTATGATTTCCTATTTCTCCTCCTCCACTAAAAGCAATTTTTGCAACCAAAGGATAATTCTGGTTGCACCATAGACTTATTCCTCGCAGAGCATCCAAAGGCAAAAAAAAACCTGATGCCTCGGGTGGTCTCGCCCGGGGAAAATGAACTCAACGGACTTGCTCCCACAAACATGGCCACTGTCCCGCGTGTCAACACGTGTTCCGGGTTGCTCCAACTTGAGCGATTCCGGCTTATTTGGATCAATTTCCTACCTTCCCATTAAGTTATCCAATCGGCAACAAATGCCCAACTGAACTCAATTTAATAATCCAGAAATTCATTGCTATTTCCTATTCTCTGAATCTGGAATCTGTGTTGCTAGTACGAGAACCTTGACTTATATCCTAATCACGGGAAATCAGGGATTTAGAAGCTGCAATTCTGTTCCAAGTTTATTTCAAGCTTTGGTCTGAATGAATTTCTACTGCATTCTTATCGACTTCTGTCGTGAAATCCAAACTGGAGCTGAACTACGACTGCACTGCAGTTTTGAAGATAGTTTACTTTATTCGTTATAGATATTGATGTAAATTAGGCCTATGTAAGCGTGCCCTAACGCTTCAGCGAGTAGAGGGCTGAGAAAAATTGTTTAAGCGAAGGAGGTGCTAGGTCTACTCGCATTTTTCTGTGAGCCCATTAGACTTTCATATTACAATTTTTATTACCAAAAATATGAAGCTAACTTGTCTGCTGCCTTTAGCAGCAATTCCAAGTGAATCCAGGAAACTTAATAAACATATTTAAAAGAATCATGAAAAATTATTCAAAATGGTTTGCTGGAGTAAAATAGTTATAGGTGAAGCTTAAACCAGGGTTCTAGAGGGATCATCTATTTGAAAGTCACTGTAAAGTTGAACTTGTTTAAACCTTATTGAAGAGACAAGGAGGAAATTTTTAGAGCTGGGGCTGCACTTTTTCCATTTAGGGAAATAGATGAGCTCAGAAGAACATGTTCACAATGGAAACCATCTTACTTCTCTCATTTCATGCTTAAATAAGTCATGTTTATACATTGTTCCATCATAAAGGGTGGCATCTGTGACATTTCACACGCCAACACATGCAAGAACTTTGAATAGCAACTGCAGTTTGTCAAGAGATTTCTTGGTGACTGGTTGTTTCCCTTTAACCCAGGAGTGCCAATTCAAAGAGAAGGAAAGTATGGGATTTATTTTTATTATGGTGTCCAACAATAGTATTGTCAGTTTTTGGGAGCTTTAAAAACTTCACGACAGTGTCAATTTTGTTAGTGAATCAAAAATTGACTTCACTCTAACCAATGTTCTTGCAATAAACTGAGCTAACGATAAGCAAGTATAAACACATATATTTTATGGGCCTCAGGCTGGTACCAGGCCTTATTCAATGCTATAACCAAGGTCTCATCTTAACTGAGCCATTATAGTAGAGTGCAATAGTATTTACTTTTCCTTTTGACCTACCAGAGTATAATTAGGTGAGACCTGTGAGATTCTAGCTTGTGATTGAGTTATGTTTCTTCATGTGATTTAGATGTACTCAATGCAGGTGGAGCTAGTGCAACAATTTATCTTACATGGTTGTAATCACCACCTACATGGACCTGTAATAATTTCACAGGTGAATTGTTAGGTCCTAGGGAATACACATTGAGCTGAAAATCACTAAGCCTATTACTATATGTATGTACTTACACTGTTATGGAACTATAGGTTTCTGAAAATTTTTTTCTCTACTCTAGCCAACTTTTGCCATCACTGGGAAAGCATGATCACCCCAAAGTTCTCAATATCACAGACTCAAAAGTTTTTGGAATTTGACATTGAAGCTCGATATGCGTCATTGCAAGATGCAGAAGTTTTTGTTGAAGACTGTGACTTCCGATTCTTTGCACGCCCTTATTACTTAAGGTTAGTGAGATATTGACCATGAACTGATTTAACCGTTTCTCCAGATTTAGTTAATTTTTATCTTCCATTCTCATTTTGAATATATTGATGTTCATGATTAGGCTCTTTCTGCCAAAACCTGTTGTGGAGAGTGATGAAAACAAAGCTGAGTACAATGCAGACACTGGGCATTTCCGAATACAAATATCCAAGAAAGAGGAAGGAGAGGTTTTCCCAGATCTGGACATGGTTACTTCTCTCCTCACTCCATCAACAGATGCAAAGAGCCCTGGGAGACGACCCCTGATTGAAGTCATCAGTGGAGAGGATGACAGTAGTAAGTCCCCTCTTAGTCCTGAAGAGCACAGGCCAAATGCTGAAGCCTCATTTAGGTAAGGTAAGGGGGTCTTTAAGTTAAGGAACTCTTTTTTTCCCCTTGAGAAGACCATAGATTCTTAAAGGATTATTTATTTAGTAAGGAGGTTTCAGTATTTGAGTCTATATTTATCTTAACGATTTTGAAGTGACTTCACACACCCTATGTGGGTGCTAGTGCTTCTGGTGTTTATACTCTAGGGCAGTGGTTCCCAATCTTTTTTTATTTGAGGCACACATAAGGATACTTGAACTTTCCATGGCACACCCAGCCATTTACTTACTTTCAATGGGAAACTTGTGCTTGCTTCGCTGAACACAGCAGTTTGATACGAGACGTGATAGGGCAACTCTAAGTTCGTTTTCCACTGAGAGATGGCGTTCCTTCTTGTTTTTAAGTTTTTTTAGCTTTAGGATTTTAGTTTTTTTTTGTCAACTCTCACATCTCGCGGCACACCTAAGCATTACTGACGGCGCACACCAGTGTGCCGTGGCACACCGTTTGGGAAACACTGCTCTAGGGACATCTAGTTTGTTACATTGAAGAGAAGATTTCTTGATCTTCCATGCCTGGATTGGCTCATTGCCTGATCAAACCCATTCATATGATGAACAGATAACAGCTGATATGTATCATACAATGTAGAAAATGCTAGTTCCTTAATATCTGTAGATGCAGAAAACCATGGTTTGTTCTGTGAGGGTGCATGAAGTCATCCTGAAATTGTGGTATTAACACTTTAAACCATGGCAATTTGAATGTGTTATGAGCATGGCTGCAGTAGACCGAGTAATTCATTCTTGGAATGCCTATTTTCATTCTCAAATCCAAAACCTCTTGCCACGTTTGAGTACATTTTGTGCTTTGAAAATGAAAAGTAAACAAAAAACCATCTACTAACATCCCCCATGTGAGAATTACCATATACTGTCACGCCCTTTGTGCAAGCTTGCATCACCAATTGAAATGCCCTAGACATGTATTTGTATGGGTCTCTCTTTACAGGAGCTTTGTTTTTAGCCATAGGGAGGACAGGGACAGGTGTGGGAGGAGAATGTTGGCTGGATAATGAAAGTTAGGAAAAATGTTTCAGGGTTGGCTTAAGTTAATCATGAACAAGGAATTCCATGGTAGTGTCTCTAGGAAAATGGGGATTACTTATTCTTGTTTCAGCTGAGTCTAGAACAAGTGTAGAAGAATGGGACTGGTCCATTGATCAACAGGTGCCCAAGGAGAGTGATGAGCAGGGATCAGACCTTTCATCTATCATTCGCGAATTCAAGTATGGATTTGCCCAGAAGCAATCAGGGAAATTCTCAAGATTGCAGGTGAGATTGAGATCATTAATGAGCCAATTCACTACCAACCCAGTCACTCACCAACCCCAACCTTTGCTGTAGTAATTCAGTTGCAGCTCTGCTAGTTTTATTTGGAAGACAATAAATATGAGACATGGAGCTTTCCAAGGTTTCAAGCTTTCCATCTATACCTATTTTGCTCAGACCCAATCAGCCCAAAAGGAAGAGTTTCTGAATGGACAGACTGGTATTATTGACTAAATTAATGCCATCTGTGCCTAAGTAAAGCTTTTTTTCTTGCATTTTATAAAATAAAAAAAACCTCTTGACCTTTCCATATTAGTTTTTTATTGCATCACTAGAACAGCCTCTATTTATCAATTCACATTGAATTCTGACCTGAATTAGGTTTATTATTTTGATCGGACAGGATGAATTCAGTGATGTGGTACTGGTGAGAGACCCTGAGAAAAAGTCAGCAACAGAAAGGAGAAAGGAAAGGGAGGAGAGCGAAGAGAAGCAATTTTCATATGATCACTACCTGGCTGATCTCCATTCTACTCCTTCAATACTTGAGGAAATCTTCTCTTTTGTTCCTCATTGGCAGAAGCAAATAGAATGTTGTGAGTCAGGCCTGTTCTTTCATATCTTCATGACATAAATTATGTCCTCATTGGGAAATTCCATTTTGCAGATGATTTCACAGATGATGAAAAATTGACCTTGTTGGGACTCCCCAGACAGGAGTATCTCCTGGATGCAATTGAAAATCGTGCAGTGATGCTGGGTCTCTTGGACATCCTCTTTGCATATTGCTATGACTTTCATGTAACCCTGGGAGAGACATCAGTAGAATCCAGCTGGAACATTGCCATTCTTAGCTCCACCCTTTCATGGTTTGATGTGAGCTCTAACTTGCCTCTGGAAGTCATGATGGCATTGGTAATTTATTTGTATAGAGGCTTGAGAATGTTATTGATAATTGTTTTGTAGGTGTTTGAGGATGTGTATGAGGTATTGAGGGCATTTCTGCGTCGTTGCCTCTGTTTTCCCCTTTATCGCCACTGGGAGTTGGCCCGCATCTGCAAGGCTGATGTTATCTCTTTACTCAGAGCTGGTGGGTTGTCATCATTTTCAAAGAATTTGGGTTAATATGGGACATAAGATTTTCAAAGGGGTTCTTTGAAAGTTTTGAGAGGGAGGAGGGGAGTTGATGGGAAGCACTGTTTCCTGGCCTATATATTCTCACTACTCGAGAGCTACAAATATGCTAATGAAGGATCATTTACTGAGAATATCCTGCTTCCCAGGTTCCCACATGGAAAAATTATTTCTTTCAATTTATAATTTTATGAATCATGATTTCAGTAATTCTATATTGTATTCCTAACTTTGGGTTTCATGAAATGTCACATCCAACATATGCAGATAAACTCTCAGCAGAAGAGAGTATGCAAGACATTGGCTAATGAACTTATCAGTCGCTGCCTAAGGCTAATTGTTGCATCCTTTATATGTTGATTTGTCATTGTAATTTTTAAAAATATATTTTGCATATCAAGTATATTACTCCAGGCCCCATTATTTTTTTCTTGGTGCAAGTACTTGTGATTTCCTTGATTTTTAATTTTTTCCAGTTTGTTGGTCTCTTCTGCAGGAAGGAAAGAGATTCTTCGCTGCCTCCTGAACATCCACCAACTTTTTGTCTCTCCCACTTGCTCCAGACCATATTACATCCTTAATGATCTCTATATCAGGGACTATTGTGCCTGGGTTCAACGTCTTCCTGATTCTGCTTTTCATACCTTGGCAGACACTCTAGAAAATGTCAGACTTAAACTTTCTTCCCATCTTTTAACCCATTTGCATACCTAACCATCTCTAAGACAGCCTCAGAAGTGTTCAGCCCTTACCTAACCATCTTCCAGATGGGTTCATGGCTTGTTAGTCAAGGGTGTGATTGTTAGATGGCATGATATGCCTTCATTTAGGTTCTAGTAGGCTTGTTTAGGTTTAGTGTGCAATGAGGAGTTTTTTCACACATTAAATGGTATTTCACAGCAACTCTTAGTAAGAAAAAAATGGTATGCAAATGGGATAATTATGTCTCATGCCAAAAGCAAATAAGTTGAAGCTAGTTGATCTCATTTTTAGGTGAAGGTGAAGAAAATGGATCTGGGTCTTGATGTGAAGTTATGGGAGGAAGCAGGCACTCTGGCTTTAAAGGCTGAGACAGGAGAAACTGACAGTGATAGTGTAACATCTGATGAAGAAATAGCTCAAGTCAGCAAGAAACTGGAGCAGCTTGATGTTCAGCAATAGGTGTGATATTGTCCTGCAATAGTAGTCTGCATTGTATCTGCCTTCACTGTAGCCAATGATGACCACATGCAAACTTTCCCTGAGTTTTCCATGAAGGGATTGATTGGTCTTACTGAGGTTGCCATGCACACACACACACACAAGCCATATTGACTGGTTAATGTTACTTTCATTTATTAAAAAAAAAAAAAGAATGGATGTCTGCTTATGAGCTCCAAAATTTCCATTCATTACTCTGTCGAGAAACTGAGATCAGATATTATGAAACTTTGTTTACAGTGCTCAGCATTTGAGGGCATCTGCAGGATTTTTCATGCTTACCCCAAGTTCCAATCAAATCCAACTTAATTGTAAAAAAAAAGAAAATAATCATGTGGGAGCTTTCCCAGCAGTCATTTGAGACTTCTGATGAATTGAGAGGCAACATTGTCTTCCAACTGATAAGGACCATAAAAAGCAGCAGTGAGCTAATCAGAACATTGCTCCATTTTTTTTAAATTCTTTTGTTATGTTGACAGAAGCAGTTGAGATCTATCCCACCACCATCCTGATTGACAGAGGAAAAAACAAACCTTCCAATTGGTGGTTGAAAATTGAAGAGTCTCTAATTGTAAGTGCTCAAGACTGTATTTGTATTGGTGGAGGGAGATGGAACTGCTGCCTGCATCCCACTATAGTGCAAACTTCAGGTCAGTTTATTCCACATTCAAAAGTACATTTACTTGTGCATTCTTTCTATTTTCATTTTTATGAAAAACATCTTCCAACCTAAGAGAATCGGGTACCAAAGTGAAGCTATTGCGAAGAGTCTCTGAGATTAATGGTGGGCTCAGCTGCCAAAGAGAGAATAGCAACAAAAATAATTATTATAAATTATGATATCCTGCTCCTTCCTATGCAACATAAATCACCAGGCCTTTTCCCCACAGAGTGTGAAAGCAACAGATTCTTTCCCAAAGGCATTGCCACCATTTAGGCAGTTGTTGAGTTGGCACAGACTGACTAAAGATGTAAGAAATCAGTATTGGACCAATTTAACTTTTCAGAAGCTGATTAACCTGTTGAGGGCAACGTGCCTCATATGAGGCCCGAACGTAGTCTTGCACGCGGGGACTACGTGCCTCATATGAGGTATTTAAATTTTAAAAGGATCAATTCTGGGGCTTTAAGGAAGTTCAATGGATATATATTAGTGCATATATTCATTAATATTGCTCATACTTCAAATTTGCATTTTTTTTAAGAAAAAAAAACTCAGGCCCTGGGGTACTGCAATGGCCAAAAAACCTAGTCCTCAACAGGTTAAGGAAAAAAAAATGAAGTCCTGTGATGGCACCTTCATTGTGTTGTGCCTTCACTGTGGAATGGAAAGCCACCATGAACAGACAGCCTTAAAATTATTCCAGAATTGAAAAATAGCAGAAGGTTGGAGAAATGGTTGGCCTCATTCCTCAAGAAATGCCTTATGCAAAAGTTTAGATGTACTACTACTGAACATCTACCTGTACCTTGAATCACTGGAGGAACTCAGATTAATTGTAATCATCTGACGTATGCCACGGTTGCAAGGCGTGTGATTAAATGACACCATCTATCAGCTTCATATTGGTCAAGTTAATCCAATACCCAATTTACCATACCTTACACCTGTGTGCTCCACTCCTGCCTGAACAAAAATAGTGACTTTTGGAAGACCTTGCACTTGCAGAGAAAGTTAACCAATTGACTGGTGGTCTTCAAAAAAAAAAAAAAAAACCTTGAACACTACCTATACAATATTGTCCAGCAGTAGTAGTCTGCATTTATGTGCCTTCACTGTAGCCAATGATGACCACATGCAAACTTTCCCTGAGTTTTCCATGAAGGGATTGATGATTGGTCTTACTGAGGTTGCCATGCACACACACACAGACCATTTAAACGTTGAGTCAGAGTGATGAATTATTTCCAATAACCCTGTAAAATTGAGTAATTCATATGCAATTAGCATAAAAGAAAAATCTCATCTTTGCTAACCCAAAATTTCAGCTTGAGGACCCAGTTGCCTGTGGAACATTGGTGGAAGTCACCTTGAAGCTGAGCATTTTTGTCACAGCTGCTAGTTGAATGAAGTCCATTTGAAGTACCCAAGAGAATGAAGGACCAAATTTGAAAATGGAGCTTGGACCAAGTTGAACCATCTCTCTCACTCATCGTACATACTTACCAGCTGCAGAAACATTCAGATGCCAAGTTTTGTTGAAGGATCTCATGTGTTGTTCTCATATACCAAGGTTTTTGTCAAAAAAAATTTGCCACGTATCCCTTTGTTTTTTGTTGTCCCATTTCGTTAAATAAAATCATTTGTATTAGAGGCAAAAAGCTTGATCATTGTGTGCATGAAGGCCCACGTGTGTGTCCCTTGAGTCCTTGAGAGAATGACCCTTAAGTCAAAAGAGTGAAGTAGATACCCATTCGAACAGACGCAGATTACACGTGAGAAAGCAGACAAGGTGGATGACGTCATAGCTCATGGCATGCGGGAATAAATTCATATAGGTCTGAAGTAAAATGTTATATTGGAACCCCTTGGTGGCCGTGGGGGTTAAGCGTCGGAGCTAGTAGGAGCTCTAAGGTTGGCGTGAATCAACTTGCACTCACATAACGAGGGTTCGAATCCCTGCCCCGCGGCTTCTCTTTTCCCGGGGCCAGTTTGAAATTATAGTAATACGCCCGGGCGTAAAAGCAATGTGTAATCGTAAAGGTAAACCCGGTGAGGGAGGGAAGTGGGCAGGGAGCCCGATCGTCTGCAGTTGACCCCACGGCCAAAACCAAGGGGGAAGTTTTGCATCTTCTCATTTTCATTTTTCGTCATCATGTGTGTCCCACTCTACCATTTTCCTGACTAATAATTTAAAAGCCAGTTTATGCAAACTCAACGTTTTATTACATACAGAAATCATTACACAAACATGCTATAAAAGAGCCACTGGAGCTCAAATTTGATACAGTATTTCTTTTTCAGTTGAACTGACATTTGAGATTTCAAATTTAAAGAGTAAAACGTGTTTTTTCCGTGTACTGCGCTCAAGGGAACAATTGGCATTTGAAATCGAGCTACTCCGCTGTGCTCATAGATGGCAGCACACGGGATAATACAGCGACATCTACCGTGGGTGCTCGCAATTTGAATGAGGTATGGAGATTCCTTTTAGGTCAGCCCTCTCATCAAAATGTTGAGCAACCACGACAGATGGCGCTCCATGACCCTTGCCACTGTCATCTACAATAGTATTTGGAAGCTGCCAGTGGCGCTATTCGGGTGTGGGCACAATGGATGATGGAGTCTTCGAATGGGGAGTTCTGCCGTTTTTTTTTTCTTCCAAGACCTGCAAGAGAAGAGAAATGGGCGCCGCCAAACTTGAGTTGGTTTTGGAATCTGAAAAAAGAGTTCACATTTTCACAATTACCTGATTTATTGGCAAGAAAGAGAAGCGAAAAGCCAGGCGATCGTTTGAGAAGGATTGGCTTCTCCCATAGTTCAACTTCAAAGCCTTCTGCGCGTTCCGTCAAATGTGCCACGATCTCAGAGTTCGTTTTGAAGATTGTACGAAACAGAAACTTTAACGGACAGAAAAATTCACCAATTGTAATTTTCAATCCGTATTTTTGGACATAAAAGCTACTCTATTCAATCTATTAAATTCCGCAAGGGCAGTGCGACCCAGACAAGTACAAATGTGTTCTACAGAGGCCTTACACAGGGAATCAAAGCGCAATTTACGCTTGCCGTTTTTGAGATAGTGCTGCCACCTATGTGTTTGTCGTACAAGCTTTCGTTTCTGATATTCCTAAAGTTGCAAAATGATCACAGTCCTGATTTTAAGTAGGAAAACATATTTACAACAATTACACGGTTTTGAAACTTCATTTTTGTTTTTCTCAAAACAACCTAAATGTGACTTTACCACATGTTTTCTGCACATCACATCTCGATGAACGAGGAAGATTTCTGTTGTGTTTTTTTTTTTCACCCAGTGCTTCAATAGCAGCAATTAGTTTTTGGTCCAAGCACCGAAAATCCCCGTGGTTAAGCAACTGGCCGCTGCCGTCCGACGCAGACGGCACGAAGTCTCCGCGAATCTTATCATCTGTCATTACGGTTCTGATTCCATTTAAAATCATGTTTAAGCTTAAATTCTGGCTTAAATTACTCTCAATTCATCCGAGATATCACGTGCATCATGAGGTTCGGCAAATGCTGGCGGCATATGTTTCAACAAGTGAACTGCCATCCTTCTTAGCTTAAATATTGCAGAGCAATTTTAGGGTGGATTTTTGAACAGAGCATTATCCGATAATGCAGCTTTATTTCAGATATAATGCATTATAAATCCGGTAAATGAAGCTGCATTATCGGATAGTGCTCTGTTCAAAAATCCACCCTTAATTACACGTGATTAGTAGAATTTACCAAATACCTATTTCATCTTGAGGTAATCTGAGATCGGCGCTCGACCAATTCGAAACACGCCAAAGCGAATTACCTGGTAAGGATCAGTGAGCAAATTGCTTATCCTCAACGTTTTTTCGCCTCGAAAAGTTATCGCATTTGAAGCGGTGAGTGAAATTCATTAATATTTATCAGAAGTTATTAATCGTCTGGATCTTCATATTAGGAAAAGCATTGGGCTTGGTCTGTCAGGTTCTTCCCCTCATTGTCTTCACCCTCTCCTCTCCACTTTTTCTTCACCGAATTCGGTTCGAGGGTCACACATTTGGCACCCTGACTTGAGAAAATGCGGCTTCGCCAGTTCGGATTTGTCAGAGACCGCATACATAAAAAAAAATTAAATAAATAACATGGTATAAAATCGAACTCTCCCGTAACTGTTTCCAGGATCAGGGTTCACGGATCGGAGTCGAGGTCAGGAAAGGTCAGAAAAGGTCACGGCTGACGGACACGGAAACCGAGGGGGAGAAAAAGCAGCCAGACAGGAACCGACAAGACTGTATTCCTGCCCTCGGGACATTTCGTTGCAACGACGATCTTTTTGTGCCATCGGCGACGTCGAGGGAAATCCCAGGTTCCACCTCTTTCCTATGACCGAAAAGTGAGAATATTGACCCATGTTGAAAACCCACCCCCGAATTTTATTGCCTGAAAAAAAAAATTTGATAAAGTGATCTGAGCGGCCTGGGATGGGGGAGGAACCAAAAGAAAATCAATATAGGAATGTCTTTCGATTCGTGGCTTCAACGAAAAAAAATCGAAAAGAAATTGCCGAAGTTCTAGAATTCGTGGTGAAATCTGCATGGATCGTTTGAGTGCGAGCATGTCGTGCGTTCACGTTTTCTACCCTTTCCGGACGAAATCAACATTTTTGTGGCCGAGTTCAGTCCGTTCGAGGAACGATCGCGTTCGACATTGCGGAGATTCCACCACTCTCGCGTTCGACAAAATGGACTCGCCCTCGAGTACATCGTTTGTCGGTATCCGACAAAAATCGACTCGAAAGAGAGCAGAGAATAAGGAAAAGCCAGCCCGAGACAGGAAGCAAAAAAAATGAATTACTGCCCTCCACCCTCGAGAGCATTTCCTTGTACAACGAGTAACGACCCACCGGTTCTGCCCCGGCCGACCGAGCTGCACCAAATTCGATCAATCCCCCTCCATTCCTCATTTATACCTTGCAACTTCCACCGAGTGCTAATTCCGAGCGAATCAAGACGGACTCACCTCTCGGAACCGGGACCTTGCCTCCGACACGCGACACCACTCGAGGCCGCCATACACTGGAGCGAGGTCGCATGAGCGCCAGGGTTGCCGGATTTCTCTCGCCCATTCCGTCGCGATTTCGTGTTCGCTATGCGTTCTCAGTTCCTCTTCGACGGAAATCACTCGAACGTCAATAAAGAGAACCAGAAGATTGTCAAAAACCTCACGTACAAAACCAAACCAAGAACAAGCGATCTGTGAAAGAGAAGGCCCAATTATGGAATAAGCATTTGAGATATGCAAATAATCTCTGTCATGCCATACTATAGAAAGGGACGGAAGCTCAGCATTAATCTTTTCGCTCACTTCTTACCCAAAAGAGCACAGGGACTGAAAACAGATGTTTAATTATTTTACGCATATTTCACCCACATTCACGAGGCACTTGTCCTGAAGAAGGAGATCCACCCAGACCTTGCAAAACCAGTTGTACCTGTAGCAACCACTTAGTTTTTTAGCATGTTACTGCTATTTAAATCAATATAAACCTAAATTAGAAGCTAATTTGCATATTTGATGGCATTATTAATGTTTTCGTGAAAAAAAGCCTTAAAATCATACAGAAAATTATTCGGGGCTGAATGGGCTAAGGCAGCAGAATGCAAGAGAAATGGGAGAAGTGCAACGAGACTGGACGATGGAAGGAAGAGTTCCCAGGGACTGAAGGGCAAAGGGGGGGAAGGGGGGAAGGGGGGAAAGGGGAGCCCCCTAAGCCTCCACACCAATTGGGTACGCTTCTGCAGGTTTGTACAACTACATCCACAAGAATGTTACTGGATGGTTAAAATATCTAAGGTGAGGCAGGGGAAGGTAAATTTGCATTTGCTGTAGAGGGTCTACTTCCGCACGGGAAGGACGACCCGAAGGCTTAAGCTTATGCCAACTAAAAATTAAAAATATAAAGTCATAATTTAAAAGTAGGAATAATTCATCCTCGGATTCCCTACCGGATTAATCATTTTCCATTTCATAGACGGATTTTTTTTTAAACGTAAATTCGACGAATCGAAAATAGTGAGAAAGGACCGTGAGCGGCTCACGGTTTTAGACGAGTCGTGATCGGTTCGTGCAACCTCACGATTGGATGTGGAAAAGTCGAACGAAAGCAAATCCTTAAATGCTGTTTGATTTCGGTTTTCCTGAAGCCTTTCACGCGCCCGCCAGAGATTCCTCTCATATTTAGGGATTAGCTGGATTAGCCTGATCGCTGGCAAAAGTGAAAGAGATAAAAGAAAAAAAAACGAAATTTCAAGTGAGACGCTCCGGGAATCTCGTCGAAGTTGATTACTTATTCTTAAAATTTAAAATTAAGTCGAAAATTTCAACGAACGATTGCGTGAAGCGATGAATTCAGAAAATTTCTTCTGGCGGTTTTTGTGATGGGATCGAGGAGCCGAAGAGAAAAAAAAAAGTCATTTTCCTGTCGCAAATGGTTCCTGAGGTTCAGAAAGCCAATCGCAAATGATACACTTTGAGGTCAAAGTAAATAAACCGAAACCGACTGGTTCAGGCGAGAATTTGGGGATCACGATTCACGAATATTTTTCCCGTCAATTTTTCCTTTCGAGCGACATCGGACTAATTTGTCCCAAGATCGGCCAAATGTCGCGATATCGGTCCAACGTCGGACCGATATCGGCTCAATGGTGTGCTACTGGGATCATTTTAAAAGACATCAATATTGGGATCCCCATCCAAATTTCTCCATTCCGCATGAGATCGTGAAAGCGAGGGATTCCTCGTTGCACGCTAGCGACACGGAGGCGGAAGGGATCGCACTTCGCAACTCCACCCTTCCCGTATAGATGGCAGTAGCGAGCGTTGTTTTGGGGGCTTCCAGCGTGATTGCCATCGAGTCGACGCTTGCCCTGGCCCCATTTGTTTTTTCTGCGGGGGCGCGAGCCTCATCTCGGAACCGGTTCGAAAACGGCCTTCACGCGGTGTCGAACGGGCGAAAGCGACCCCGAAGGAATTCTCGACCGAGGACGATCGAGGGCGACGGAGGACAACCGAGGACGACGGAGGACGACCGAGGACGACTGAGGGCGACCGAGGACGACGGAGGACCTGCGGTCGACCGCTTCGCATGGGCGTGTTCGCTCGCCGTCCTCTCACCGACCGCGAGGCCTGGAAGCGACAGCAGCCCCCTCGGTATGGAAATCATTCGGGGTCCGTGGGGGTCCGGAACCCCGTCTCCTTTTATTATATAAACAATACGTAATAAAAAAAAAAGAGGGGGGACCGAGGGAACAATGAGGTTCCCAGGGATATGTTCTGTGGTGTAGTTTCCTACCTATCGGTCGGCATTTACTTAGTAAGAGGATAGGTTACGTTTTCGGTTGAGAAAAAAAAAATCAGGTCAGAGAGCTCAGAAACGTTGCATCAGATTTTCCGCTCGATGCGTTGACGGCGGGGGGGGGGGGGAGGTGGCCCCTTGAATCCGTTTTAATCTGCGCGATTAGACGGCAAACTTCGGCAAGTTATCCGGAGCGAAAATATCGGCGATTCGCTTCCGCGTCATTTGCGCCACGAAATCGGCTGCTAAATGACTAATTGACAAAGGAATTGACGGGATTCGGTTTGGCCTATCCGACGAAACAGAAGTGAAATAAACAGAAGGAAACGTGTTTCGACTCGAAACTGGAATTTTCAAGGCGAATCGGTTGAAAACGCGAGGCCGGTCTCGGTCGTGACAAATTTCCGTCACTTCACTTGAAATTATTTAAATTATTTAATTATTTATGTTAATTCCCTCAAATTCCTTAATCACCTACCGGGAAATTAGAGGGAGAGACAGCCTTTTTTATGCAAATATTGGCCGCGCCCACCCAGTTGTGAGGGATGGAAAATTCGCGCGTCGAGACGAAAATCTGGGGAAATGAGAAAGCTCATTTTCCATAATAATACAAATAATAATAATAATCATCACGGTAAGTAATTTAAAAGAAAATCAGTTGAGCTCGAACGAGAAAATTTCCTTGAAAAACTCGACCCAATTAAAAGAGATAAATTAGACAAAAAAAAACTGCCTCGTTCCAATTATTATTTTTTTGTTGGAAAAAGCGACGAGAAAATTTATTACGAACTCAAATGGAAGTAAGCGTGCGAAGAAATGGTTAATTTTATCGACCTAATTAGGTTTTACCTTCGGGTCAAAGACACTCCGCAGATAATTCACGCAATGCTCAAGAAAGGATCCTTTCCTTTCCGCGACCCCACAAGTCCCTGCAGGGGCAAAAAAAAAAAACTTTTTTCTTTTTTTTTTTTAGGGGGTAATTATAGGAAGTGGAAGGGGCCATGTGGGGGCTAAATAGGGCGGCATTTGTCATTGACGTCCCTCTCCCTATATCGCCCCGTCATAAAAGCAATTACGGCCAGGTCCTGGGAAATAAAAAAAGGACCCGCCACCTGGCATCCCCGCCGAGGTCATCGCTTAAAAAAAAAAAAGAAAAAAAAAACGAACTCGGGTGTGATTGTGATCCCGACCACGGCATGGGATCGGAATGCAACGTCGGGGCTTTTTTATCATTCAATGGAAAGCACTGTCTCCTTCGGAGTCATTTTTCCTTTTCCCTTTGTGTCTTACCGCGAGTGCATACAATGGCATCGTCCGGTATACATATATATATATGTACATATAAAAGATATTGCTCGTCTGAATCGTCGGCCTTCTCGGTAAACTCGCGTCAACTCGGCGTCGGCCCAGATAATTTCCCGGGGATGAATGGGGTCCAGAACACCCTTTGTTTCGTCCAGGACGCCTTTTGTGTCGTCTCACGGAGGAATCACGCATGGACGGCGGAAGCAATCGAGCATTTCCTGCGTGGGTTTTATTAAGCTCTGCGATGAGTTGTGGCTTGATGTGGCTTGATGTGGCTTAGGGGGGTTCGTGGGAATTGGAATCGTGATGAACTGTTGTGGCTTCCCATTTCATTTCGTTCTGAGGTTTAGCACTTTCGCTGAAGATCTTTCTGCGTGTTCCCCCTTTTCTTCGATCGATTTCCCGAATCTAACCCTATTTCTCTTGAAATCTCTTGAACGTTTCATCTTTCTCATCAATTCTGAAGTCGATTCATTACTTATACCCTCGTACGCGTGACAATACAACAGCAACTGCCACTCATCTTCACCACATTTCTTGCACGGACATGTCTGTCCCTGGAGAGGGGGGGAGGGGGGCAGGAGGGGGGGGGGGGGGGGGGGGGGGGGGTCCCCCCCCCCCCCCCCCCCCCCCCCCCGCCCCTCGGTGGCCAGCCTCCCGGTTTCCCGGCTGGCTGCCCGTTCACGTCAGTCTCTCTCTAGCTCCTGTCGCGATAGGGTCAGCATCCTCCGCTCGGCTTTATCTCCTGCTGTGACTTACTACCACGAATACTTACGTTCCCCGCTGAGTCATGCTCGTCATCGTCTTCCAGCTCTGACGATCTCAGGTGAGAAAAGCAAGCACTTTGCATGCGGTCTGGCGACTTGATGGAGTCATCAGAAGTCAGTTCTCGTTCAGATTTTAGATAAGCATGAAACAATTTCATGCGATACCAAGTGACCTCCAGGTCATTAACACAGGCACAGGCTCCTTCATCAGCGTGAAAGTCGGACATCCTGTATAAATGAGACGTCATCCCGCTTTTCAAGAATCCTTAGTAATTCTCTTTTGTTTTTCGAAGCCGTCGTCCATAACATTTTCTAATACAACATTGGCGTGCATGTGAATCTGCAGATTGTTGAACTTGACTGCATTCGACAGGTCCGGAGGAGAAAATGACGAGTCCAGAGGTGCTATTAGGCAATGGAGGGCGTCAGATGGACATCTCGTTCAGTGTCGAAGACATCTACGGCTGTTTTTGTGATCGTAGCGGCTGCAAGCCCCGTTCGAAAGGGGGGAATCCGGACGTGGATAACCCGTTACTGGAAACGATCAGCGTGATCGAAGACTTCGATTCCGACGACTTCTATGCCGAGAAGGATTCGTCCGGTTATGCCGGGTCCTGTTCCATCGACTCCGGTTACAAGAGTGCCTGCCCCACACCGGACCTCGTTTCTTACGCCGAACAGGGTCCTCAAGGGCAAGGTCATGGACCCCGACCGCGGATCCCGATGGGAACCAAGGTCATGTGTCGATCGTCTCTCGACGATTTCTCCGCTTTCAAACAGACCCTCGCGAGTGCCATTCAACAGACCACGACGACGAAGACAGTGCAGGATGTGGAACCGTACCTGGTGACCCCGTTGGAGATGAAACCTCCGCTGCCCCCGAAAGGGGAATTGCGGCGCAAGGTCATTCCCCTTGACCTCGGTCTACCCCCGAAGAAGCCAGAGATGGCTTCGTCCAAGATGGTTCGGTTCAATCCGAAAGTGGACTCGGATGATCTCGAGGAGAAGCAGGTTCTACCGAGTTTTAAGTCCAAAACGAAACCCATCCTGAGGGACAGGTTATGTGAGGGGTTAAGACGGAGGTTTCGCGATACCCCACCCGAAGACGGAACCATGCCCATGTTAGAGGAGGAAATCGACACTCTTCTGTATGGCAAAACCCATCCACCTCTTCCCAGGCCCGACGACGTTCCTTCAGGTCAGTACCTCCACGCATCTCGAATTCATATCGTAAAAGTATGAAGAAACGCACGTAAGGAAATGCACGCAGCAGGTGAATTTTTCATTACCTTTCCTTCCTCGAGGAATGCATAAGCAATAAATTTTTGGTCTCGAGCGAAACGAACTCCCATCGATGGCAGACCAATCGTTCCATTGCACTCCGGGTTACCGTAATGAAATGAAGTCGCTGACTCTGATGCAGCTTTCGACTATCGTCATCTGCATCCGCAGGTAAATATCGTGTCCTGCAGAGTGAAAGAGTGACATTTTCCTCCCTTCCATGTAGGCTATGCATACAAATACGGTTTGGTATTACCATGGACATCTGTTAACCCGAGGGGAGAACCGAGGTAAACACCCATCTATCAAACACCCTCCCCTCTTTTTCTTCCTTCCCACCCCGCTTTCGTGCATTCGGGGAGATGTCCTTGTCTTGCGTCTGCATCTCGGCCCGTAAATTATTCCTGGGAACAATTGCCTGCATCCCCATATGGATGGGGGTGGAGTGAGACCGTAAATTTCGAAGGGATTTGTCAGAGCAGGGTATTGTTGTCTTTGCCTTTGTGTCCTGCCTAGTACTTGGAAGGAAAGGAATGAGATCAATGCACTGCTCGGGGCTGACTGCATCTAACGGACGCGGCCGGAAATAAATGACCAGTAAATCATACCGTCGGGTCGACCCGAGTTTTTCTCTCTCTTCGCTGCCCCTAACACGATAACCTTGAAAGGAGAATGAGAATCGATCAGTCTTTGTCCCGGTAATGAACGGCCGAAACGAGATGAACGATGATGTTTTGTCCTTTAGGATCGAAGTCGTTGAAGAAATGGGAGACGTCGACGAACCTGCACGGCAGCAACGCGATCTTCTCCATCGAGGACTTGGTCTCCAGTGTGTGCAGTGCACAAAGAAACCAAAGGAACCGTTTTGAAGAAGCCGCAGCAGAAGAGGAGGCGGAATGTGACTATCACGTCTACGAAGAGATCATGTACGGAATGACGAGGGAGAGGAGCGTGACGCCTCCGCCTCCCCTTCCGGCCCGACCTCCGAATTTCATCAAATGCAGTGAAGTGCCAAAACAGAGGAACAACCTCTATCTCATCTTCGGGGACCAAAAGGCCCGGAAATCCATCGCGGAATCCCTCGCTAAGGAATCCCAACATACCAGTGACGAATACGGGTTCCCGCTCCCCCAGGCCCGTGATTGACTTTCTGGTGAAAAGTAATCTCATTTTCTGCTTCTATTTCGTCTCGGGGAATAAAAAAAAAATCCTTTTGTGAGCGAAGGAGTACTGCTTAGTTTCTCACGCCACGGCGAGTTTCACCTTTGACCCGCGAGAGTTGTCAGGGTAGGCGTTGCGTCAAATTCCCAAGATGGATGGAATGAGGTTGGCCATTGTTTCACGGTGTATCTTCTAAGATAAAAAAAAAAGAAGTTTTCGAGAACCCCATGAGCCCCCGTAAACCAATCCACTCGCTTCGACGAGCCCTATATTGTACATAAACGGGGATAAAACAGAGGTGAAAAAAGGTCTCCGGTTCGGCCTTGTATGCGAGAATAGCCGGTGTTTCTCTCAATAAACCCCACCCATCGCAGACGACCGTTTTTTTTCTCTCTCTCTGCCCACCCAGTCACCATGAATGAAGAACCCCGTAGGTTGTAAAAAGAAGTGCATTGTAAACGGATACTTTTTTTCCCTCTCATCCAACAGCCCTACAGAAATAAAAGAAAGGGAATTTCAATGGCTCTTTGAATTAGACGCCGATTTCAGGGGGCAATTATAGGCATTACACGGGTTGCGAGTGGACCTCTGCCGACTTCTTTGTCTCCGTTTTTTTTCCCCCTTCAAAGATATCGGATTGAAGTGATTTGAATTAACGTCTCGAGATATGAGGGTCAGGAAATGATGCCTGCATACAAATCAGGGGCGACTCAGAGGCTAATGAGCTGCTTCATTTACATCCACTCCATTTTTTCCCTCCCTTGCTTGACAGAGCATTTAATTTTTAAAAACCGATTCTCCTCGGTGCATTGGCACGGAAGGACACACACACAAAGGAGATTCAACTTCGTAAGTGCAAAGAGGGGATTCGTGTCCCTGATGGAAGGTTCGTGTAGTCATCAAGCACCCACGAGACAAAAGAAAAATGGCGGTAAAAAAAAAGAAGAAAAAAGAAGTGGATTCAGGTACAGGTTCTTCTTGTTGAGGAATGAAGTCCGGCAGAACTTCCTGCCAGTCAAATTGCGGCTGGCATTCCGGTTTTGATTCTCAAGGTCAGACGAGGGTAGATTACGGGTTGATACACGTCATTAGAGATATCTCACGACCCTGGAGACAAGGAAGGAAAAAGGGACAGTAATGCCCCCGAGGGAAGGGAATAAGAGTTTCTTAAGAGTTAATGAACCCCCTGCTGCAATCCATGCAATTCCCACGCTCTCGCAGTCGCATCATCCCGTGAAATCCACTCACCCAGAGCCCCTTTACCTCTAATGGCTCTGTTTTTTCTTGTATGTACACACACGCAATGATAAAGGAGAGACAGCTAATGATGAGAGGGATTCCATTCCCCTGAAATTGCCGGTTCCGAGGGCGTAGTCCCGGTTTCTCAGGACCAAAAAAGGGGAAACCCGCCGGTGAAATTCCTCTCTTATCGTCACCGATACGACCGGATGTAACAAAGAAGCGAGAACGACCCGAGTTCATGGGAAACACCGAGCCAGGTCAAGGAAACGAGAACGGACTTTATCGCTTTGTGACACCACTTGTCACCTCTTTATTTTTTTTCCTGGGGTATTTCGCGGTCGGATCGTTACAGTTACAAGACGACCTTACGAGCGAGACCTTCCGGGTCATTTTCTCAATTACGATCACTTTTCTCTGTCCCTCTACCCGGGTGGTCCCTTTCACACGCCCGCCAAACCGTTTCTTCCCTTCTCCCTTTGAACTATTTCTCAAACTTATACCGGAAGAAACGTCAGAAAAGCGGAGCTCGTGGGGGGGACACCCACGAAGTTTAGATGGGAAAAAAGAAAACACGCCACTTAGACTAATCTACAGCGATATGACTCCACCCTTTGTGACAAGAGTCAACGAAAAGGAAAAGAGAAAACGCCCATTTAATCCGGAAACGAGGTTTTTCCGTCCCGCACACTCACAAGGCCAGGTCTCCTCTTCGTCATACCGGCGTTGAAGTCTCTCATGAATATGCAACGTATATTACCCAGGCGAATAAGAAAAAAGAAGTAATCGGTGTGTGAGCAATTATGTATAAGCTGTGTTCATCTCTGGCTTTAACCTTTCTGGCTTTCTTGGTTCGTCGGCTTCTTGGCCTCAGGGCCATGGAAGAAGATCCACTCTTAACCGGTTACCGACCGAAGTCCCAGTACATAAGTGCAGGTATGAGAACCCCCTCGAGTACCGGTACTTGCAGATACACCCAGTACTGCATTCATCGAATGGAGAACACGCCAGAAACCCATCATCATCCCGGGAAAAGATTTATTGTTTATGATCTCATGGGTTAATGCCCTGCAGGTGCCATTCAGGGTTGACAGGTAGTTTACCGGGCAGAAAAGAGAAGAAACCTCATGACGCATGCAGAAGAGGGGAAAAGAAAAAAGAAGAAAGGCAATAGAGCACCAAAGCCTCGGGTTGAAAATATTTTGCAACCTGTTTGGGGGAATAAACGGCGGGAGGGCGGAGTCCATTCATCACCCATTTGTTTTCTCTTGCACCAGTTCTTTTCCTTCCAGCCTTCATCATAAACAAGGAGAGAAGAAGAAGACGAAGACGAAGGAAGAGAGGCAGGTTTATCGACGGAGCATCGCCCTGAATTTTAACGAGGAGCCATTATTCAAGAGTTGAGGTGTCAACACGAGAAAAAAAAAGAAGAGAAAAGAAGTCTTCTCTCTAACGGGGCTTCTGCCATGCCACATGTAACTAATTACGCAGAAGCACTCGCCGGACTGGTCCCGAGAGGAATTTCCTTCTTCAGGAACCCTTTTGCGGGGATGGGAGCAGGTGTCGACGAGAGGAAAAAAATTCCAATTAAAATCCGAGGTTGGGTATGTGGAGCATCGTCGCGTTCGGTGGATTCGAGGGTGCATACATTTATTTGCGGCTTCTTCGCGTGCGTCGACTTTTAAACCGGATCCGACCTCGGGGTAAAGCACGGGGTCGGTGTGGGGTTCTCTGGGGAGCCTCTCGTAGGCGCAGAGTCCAGGGAAATCGCTGGTCTGCGGGGAAAGAAGAGTGCATGGAACCGGAGCGCTCCGTCTGCTTTGGGCCTGGGGGGTACACGAAGGAGGCGATAATTCACCGTGGGGGAACATCCCTATTTTTGCCCTCCAGGTCTGAATCGGAGGATGGGAGGGGGAGGGGGAGGGGGAAGTGGGGGGGGGGGGAGAAAATCTCCTCCGCTTCTTGCTTGGACACGTTGACGGCAAACACGGCCATTCTTCTCTCCCAGATTATCCGCTTCTTGTTGATTTATTGGGGTAGCACTGCCCAAAATACAGCCTGGGCCCTCGGAGACCCCCGATCATTCGGGTCTAACGGGGTCTGCAGGCGAGGTGAAAAGAGGAAGGGAAACCCTTCCAGGCTCCTCCGGCCTCTTTTAAATCCTTTCTCACGAGTTTTTTTCCCCCCCTTCATTCATTTGCATCGCGTGATGCCGCATCGGTTCCTCTCGGAGAAGCA
>CAJPEV010000211.1:138259-161268 GCA_905338385.1 Darwinula stevensoni | reverse complement strand
CCCCCCCCCCCCCCCCCCCCCCCCCCCCCCCCAAAAAAAAAAAATAATAATAATAATAACTAAAAATAAATAAATAATAATAATAATTTCTCTGTCCGCCACAGCTTTCAAAGTGACTTATTTCCATTCTCAGTTTGAGTTCGTTTCGATTCTATTTAATTTTGGGAATATATGGGAATCGCTCGCGTCGGATAAGGTCTAGTCGCGTAATTCGGAAGTCAGTTGTAGCCGGCGTTTACGGGCGTCTCCCCTCATTCCACTGCGACAACCGCTGCAGACCCGCATGCGTGATGCGGGACGAGCCCGACCGCTTTGCGAGGGAACGCCTGTCGACATGCGAACGAGTGAGGGAGCGAAGGAGAGAGCGAGGCAGATGTAAATAGAATAGTGTCTACGCCAAGTGAATTATTTTTGCCTGCACCGCCGGCCTGGGTCTCACGGTATCGCTTTTAGTGCGTCCTGCGAACCCGCCAGTGCGTGTTTCTGTCTCTCGCCTCGCCGTGCGTGCATCTGGAACATCCCCGATCCGACGCGCTTTCGACCGGAACGAAAGCGGAAGAGGAGGCATGTCGCATTCGGTCCGTCTGGCGCTTCCGCCTGGCGTCCGCTTGAGGCGCTGGGCGACTTCCCGTCGATGCTCGGGACGGAATATTCCGGGCCTGGTGTTTGGTCTGTGCGAGAAGGCGGTCGCGGTGTGTACCGGCTTTGGTCGATGACGTCAGCGCCGTCGTCTGCAGTGCCGACTGCGTTGCGCTATGAGCAAGGTATGTCTTGTGTATGCTCCGGTAAATAGTTGGATCCTTGTTTATGCAAACGATCAGAAAACTGCATGACTTGAAAACAGGGCAGATTTAGTCGCTTGCACACGAACTACTGGTGCGTTTCTGAGAAGATTACCTTTCGACACTTTGGTTCCTTTTTCGGCATTGTCTTCCGACTTTTACCATTTTGATTGAGGTCAGCGCAGATGGCTGTTCCGGTGTGACAAAACTTTAGTTTTTTTTTTGTATGATTTATTCCCGGTGTGCTCTCAGACTTCATGGCGCTGGGAACGTTCTAGCGCGAACCATCCCACGGCAAGGCTCATACGTGAGCATTAATGACAAATTTCCAGCAATGCCCCATGAATATGTTGCGAATCAGAAGTGCGGAGAAGCAACACTCTGAACGCGGTATAGCGGGAAAAGCGTTCCCAGGCCACGCGTGTGCTCCCATCGATGTTTCGCCTGACTTCCCAGGCTTTTTTTTTGTCTCGTGCTTTTTTTTTGCAATGGGCGGTGCTGCTGCTGTCGTATGAAGGAAACTAATCTGCGTTTAGGACTTTCGATCATGGCCATCGTCGTCTTCCCTTTGGGCAACATCCAAGTCTTCCGAAGCGTCATTATTTCCTTGTTAGTCGGTTGTTAATTAGCGATCGCATCTTATATCGATTCATCAGCACGAACCAAAGTGCATCAATCTTGGTGCTCCACGCCCTGGTGTGACGAAGTCACACGAACGCCATCGAGTCCCTTTTCCCGGGCCCCGAGGCGAAGTGGTCACGAGGTCACACTTCTCACGCCTTACGACCTCCCGACATCCCAGGGAGTCCGAGCGCTCAAGATCCCCCACGTGGAGGAGGCAGCGAAGAGCACAGGGAACGAAATGTGGAATCGAGGAGGTTCTGCCTCCATCCATCGCGCCTTCATGAGTTCCTCCATCGTGTGTGCAACGTCCCCGTCCCCGTCCCCGTCCCCGTCCCCGTTACGTTATCCGTCTCCGTTACGCTAGCCTTGCACGGACCCGAGCGTGAATTCCCCCGAGATCGCCGATCGCCGTCGACGGCAGCGAAATGCATGTCAAAGTCGCAAACCCCTTTAACAAGAGGTAATATCTCATCTTGTACCGGATGAAGATGAAAGGTTTCTACGTTAATTACTATCGTTTGTTCCTGAAAATGTGGACTGAGTCAGCTGTAATTATTTAAACGAATACAAGAGACGTAATTAACCGAAGGAATTGACGCAAAAGAGGAAAAAAGACTTGCTAAATAGCTCCTTAGCTATTTAGCAAGTCTGTAGCTAATTAGCTAATTTAGCTAATTAGCTTGATTTCGTTTTTATGATTCATATCTAATCGTGCGAAACTTGCGCGTAATTCGCAAAAATTCTGCTGAGAACTGTTGAGCCCTCGGAGGCAGACCTCTCATTGCTACCGTTAAATTTTTATTTATTATTATTATTTTGTATTTTTTTTTTTTTTAAGGCAGCGTTGATGAGGAAACCTCGAAGGTCATGATGTCTTCCGTCGTTACACTGAATATATTTTAAATAATCATTCCGCTATAAAATATATGCCCGCTGAAGTAGCGAGGGGAAAAGACCTTAAGGTATTTAAATAAAAAAAAAAACACGATGAAAACCGCTGCATGGCACATCAAGCGTGTGAAAAACGATTAGACCTTTTATTTTATCTCCCTTGCCGTGATAACGTTTCGAGATAGCAAACATTCAAAAGAAAAATAAGGATAAGCCATTTTAGTTTATTTATTTAAATTATTTATTTAAATGAGACTGTCATGCATGGGATCCGTCTGTGATTGATAACCGTCCCCGACTTTTCTCCCCCTCGGAGTTAGTTTAATTCAATGCGATTCAATATTGGATTTAAGCAGGAAGCAGATCTCTGATGGAGCCGATCGAAAAAGTTCAACACGAACGGATTCGGTTCGTATTTTAGTGCCAACGTTGGCACAGGTCTCGATGTGTGTGGGGCGTGCGTGGAACACGCCTCGAGGGCATGCGGCCTCGACCTTGAGGGATGCGGGAGGGAGGGAGGCAGGGGAGGGAAATGGAATATGAAGGAGCATTCTGCCGCTCGACGGCTCGAGAGGCGCGATAAGGCAGAGAGCATGATGGCTTCTGTCGTGGCGGTGTGTCTCGTCCTCGCTCTCTTCGGGGTGGGTGTGTCGGGGGAGAACGTTCTCGTTCTCCTGCCGTTTTCGGCGAAGAGCCACAAGATGGTGTTCATGGCGTTGTCGGAGGCCCTGGCGTCGAGGGGCCACGACGTCACCGTGGTCAGCCCGCACAAACCGTCGCGGAAGATCGCGAACCTCCGCGAGCTCGTGATCCCCGACACGCATTCCCTCATGGAGCGCGGGGGCAACGACATGTGGAAGGCGGAGGGGCAGACGCGGCCGTCCGACATCCTTCACATCTTCGGCCTCCTCCGGGAGATGTCGCACATCGTGTGCGAGGAGACGCTGAAGATGCCGGAGCTGAAGCCGTTCGTCGAGGGCAAGGCGAAGGTGGACCTCGTGATACTGAGCGTCTTCTACGACGACTGCATGCTCGGGATCGTGGATCGCCTGAAGAGTCCCTTCGTGTACGTGAGCACGACCACGGCGTTCCCGCATCAACAGTCGGCCGTCGGCTTCTCGGAGCCGACGTCGTTCTGTCCGAATCTGTTCCTGGCGTTTCCGGATCGCATGAGTTTCTTCGAGCGGGTGCTCAACACCGTCGCCTATTACGGGGAGGTCGGGTTCGTCCGGTACTTCATCGTCCCCCAGTCCGAGCGACTGGTGAAGAAGTACATCGGGGACGACGTGAGGCCCTTGGAGGACATCCACCGAGACGTCTCCCTCGTGTTCCTCAACACCCACGTGAGCATGGACTACCCGAAGCCGATGATGCCGGGCGTCGTGGAGGTCGGCGGGATGCACTGCGTCCCGTCCAAGCCCCTTTCCAAGGTCAAGGTCCTTTTTTTTTTAACGAGTCGGTCGAACTTGTCGATACGGTATTAATAAGTGGCGCACTTGGTACGCGTGTTTCAGGTCGTTTCGAGGATAATTTTCCTTTTATAAGAGGATTTTACCAGGTCCGAGCGTTTCTTCGGCGACTGGAAGAGGAGTTAACATTTTTTTTATGCATCGATAATGAATCCGAGAGAAATCATTCATCCTTCTCATCTGCATGCTTGAACCCGCCATCCCGCAACCTTGAGCTTAAAAAAAATTTAAATAAATAAATAAATTTCCAACCACAGTCTTAAGTCGAGGTCTCGCAGATGCCTTTGTATGCAAATCAGAATACCCAAATATTTGTTGCAATTTCAATATTATTTATTATATTATTTAAAAAATTGCAAATGCACATCGTGCTCCAATTAATTTATTTAACATTTAATTTCTTAATTTTCACGCATTTCAACGCGAATTAATTTTAATGTAATTAATTTTATAATTATTCCTAACATTTTTACTAGAGGCATAATACCATAAATTTATATTTTGTTAGTCAATTAAAGCATGGGTTCAACATATAATGAGTGTTAATTAAATTAAAATAATTAAATCGACATTCAGTGCTGAAAGCGACGCTCCGACGCCGCACGAATCGCAAAACCCGAGCGATGAAATGATTCTTGAACATAATAATGAGCACAGGTTATTTAAATAAAAGCTGTACCAATAAATAACACGTGCAGCACAAAATTAGCGGATTAGTTGAATTAGTGGAAATTTCAGCTGAAAATGGCGTGATTATTGTTTCCCTTTCGCGTCCACTTGTGGATCGAGTGTCACTGCTGATGAAAATTAATGAATTTGTGAAATTCATGAAAATTTGAGGATTCGGGGTGGTTCTAGAACCTGCGAAGATACAAATTATATATTGCAGGAATATCATTGGTAACCCAGATAGAATGCATTGTATTGGTTAAAAAAAAAAAGAAGGAAATTCGAGAGCTCGTGCCCCTTCGGCAAGTCCTTTAGGGGCTTGTACTTAACATTATCTGGCCCGAGCGGTTCATTTCCCCTGAAACTGTAAGAGGAGCAATGCTTGAATTATATAAATAATAAATAAAAGTTTTATGCGCATCGGTGGAGAACCCGTAAAAAAAAAAAGGCTTTCTCCTCCGCGTGCATTAAAGTGGCAATGCCCCGCGACTTCCGCGTGCTTCATCTCGAGAGAGAGAGCGTCTTTCACAGCTGACGAACTTTTCTGCACCTGTGCGTTTGTCGATGGCGCTGAGAGAGAAAAGCGGGCGGGCGATGGAATCTTGATTGAAGCGTGGCCTTGGGACGGACGAGCGGGCGTCGATGGTGTGTCTATGCGCCTGCTTCCTTTGGCGTTATCGAGGTGGGTTATCGCTTCGCGAAGAAGCGGAAAGGGGCAGAAATGCGGCGGGGAGGGATGTGGTGGAAGGGACATGTGACGAAGGGGGATTCGTTCGGGCCGTCGAGGCTGACGAGGGTGAAGGTCCGCCCTTGAAACGAGAATGCCCTTCGGAGGGGGAATCCTCCTGTGCTTCCCTGCCTCCGTCAGTCGTCTGCTGTACGCTGTGCGGTGTGTGCGTGTGTGGGGCAGCATGAAGGTCCTTGCTCTTTTGCTCTGTGTGTTGGGTGCGAGTTCCGCTGCGAACATTTTGATTCTTCTTCCTCTGGCGAGTAAGAGCCATTGCAATGTGTTTGGATCGCTGGCCCGGGGATTGCAAGCTCGCGGTCATAACATTACCATGGTGACGCCTTTTCCGCCCATGGGAATTAAAGGAGTGAAAGAGCTGACGGTGCCGGGTGCGGTGAATGCGATCGAGGAGGCCGGAGCCGACATGTGGAAGCAGCAGGGGAACGCGGCGGGTATTCTCCCGTTGATGTTCAGCGTGATCAGAAGCTCCGAGAAGGCCTGCCGGTTGACCTTGGATTGGCCACCGTTCCAACCTTACCGCAAGGGCGAGGCGAAGGTGGACCTCGTCATACTTTCGATCTTCTTCGCCGATTGTCTCCTCGGTATCATTCCGGCTATGGGGAACGTTCCTTGGATGTATGCGAGCCCCGCTGGTTTATTCCCCCACGTGGGGATCCCGCTGGGATTTCGAATCCCCACTTCCTTCGTGCCGATCCCCGTCTTACCCTTCCCGAGTCAGATGTCCTTCTTCCAGAGGGCTCTGAACACCCTCGTCTATCAGGGATTCTCGAGCTTCTTCACCTTCTTCTACGATCCCGCCGCGAGCTCCCTCATCGCCGAGTATTTCGGCGCGACCATCGACGTCTACGAGATGCGGAAGAACGCGAGCGCCATCCTCCTCAACCGGGACATCAGCTGCGACATCCCCATGCCCCTCCTCCCCGGGTTCATCGAGGCCGGCGGCATGCACTGCCAACCCGCTAAACCCCTGCCAAAGGTTCGAAAGCGCCAAAAAAAATTCCCTCTATGCTCCAAAAAAAAAAGACGGACCATTGACCCTCTTGGCATTTCCAATGAGGTAAAAAAAAAAAAAAAACCCGCATGCACTGTTAAAAGTTCGTGACCTCTACATAAACCAAACCTGTTTCATATGGTCCCGCCGGGAACTCCAATAATTTCGAGTATTTTATAGAAGGAATCCTTGATCAATTATACCGTAGCTCAGTACTTGAATATTCAGGTACTTATTACGTACTGAACATCGAACCGCATGAGCGCGCCTGTTGTAGCAACCCGTCGGATTAAGAAGTCGCGCCACACCTTTGCTTACTTAGTGACGATGAAAAAAAAAATGCAGTCGTGCCTCTACGGGATGATGCAGTTCACTTCATCATCAAAAAAATTGACTTCATCATCCCGGCGTGGCCTTGAGCCGGACGAGTTGTTAAAATGTGGTCGCGGGGAAAAAGTCATTCAGGGAAAGGATTGCAATTTCGCTTGGGAATTTGACAGTTACGTTGGAAGCCGTTTGTAAGCCGATAAACCAGAGGATAAACCAGAAGGAAGCGCTGCCCGGTCTGTCTCGCGACACTTTCTCGTCGCCGACGTTTTTTATCAGCTGCGACACGCCGTTCCCTCTTCCTTCCGGGTTCGCTGCGACTGTCGAGCCGCGAAATCCCTCGAAGATTCCGAATGCAAACAACGGATAAGGGAAACCACTGGGACTTTTTATGTTTACCGATTCGTTGTGATAAAGGTCAACCACCCTTATAAGCGAACCCTCGGATCCTAGACCGTGATTATGTTGGGATATCCCCGAGGTTAATGAGGTTTGACCATGAAGTCTCATTTGCATTTTATTTTGCTGTCATCTGTTCCTCGTGATTGCCCTGCCATATTTTATTTTTATCTATATCGGCTCGAGAAGAATCCTTTTCATTCTACAGGCCTTATCAGCGCCTTTGACAACGCTGAGAATTAATGGTATGATAGTTGCTTCATCCCCCTCCTGTTTCCACATATTAACCGCGGCTTCTTCCATCGCCTCCATTGCACCAGGCACCTTCGCATCCATCGTCCGAAAAACATAACTGAAATGCCTTAAATTATGAGAATTGCGTCTTTCGAAGAAATACCTGATATTAGCGTCTCCTGTGCGAAAACGAGATAGGAACGCATTAAACCCTGGACGCATTTTCACCTTAGCCCTTATCGTTTTGTGTATCACTTAGACGCACAATGCGATAAGCGGCAAGGGGCGGACATTTAACTGAGAGGTTTAACTGTGAGGAGAGGTACTAACATGTCATGCTCCCGGCAATAACATGGGGGCTGGTCCGCCGATGAGAAAGACCTTCAGAGGGAGATCCTCCCCTCAGTCGCTTGTCATTCAACGCGCAGTGTCGTCTGTGCGTGGCACCATGAGAGTCCTCTCTGTCTTGCTCTGCGTGTTGGGGACGAGTTCCGCTGCGAACATTTTGATTCTTTTGCCCTTTTCGAGCAAGAGTCATCGCAATGTGTTCGCCGCTCTGGCAGGGGGATTGGGCGAACGTGGTCACAATATTACCATGGTGACGCCGTACTTTCCCGCGGGCCATAAAGGGGTAAAAGAGCTGACGGTGCCTGGTGCAGTGGAGGTGTTGGAGGAAGCTGCAGCCAATATGTGGAAACAAGAGGGGGACGAAGCAGCTTTTATACCGTTGATGTTCGGGGTCCTAAAAAGCGCTGATAAGGCCTGCAGACTGGTCTTGGATTGGCCACCGTTCCAACCTTACCGCAAGGGCGAGGCGAAGGTGGACCTCGTCATACTTTCAATGTTCTTCTCCGATTGCCTCCTGGGTGTGATTCCTGCTATGGGGAACGTTCCTTGGATATATGCGAGCCCTGCCGGGTTGTTCCCCCATGTGGGGGTGTCTCTTGGGCTTCGGGTCCCCACCTCCTTCGTCCCCCTTCCCATGTTACCCTTCCCTAGTCGGATGTCCTTCTTCCAGAGGGTCATAAATACCCTTGCTTATCTGGGGATGATGGAATTCTGTTCCTATTTCTACGATCCCACTGCGGAAACCCTGATCGAGGAATATTTCGATATGAGGATGGATGTGAACGAGATGAGGAAGAATGCAAGCGGTATCATCCTCAATACAGACCTCAGCTTTGACACCCCGTTCCCTACTCTCCCTGGGGTCGTCCAGGCTGGAGGCATGCACTGTCAACCCTCAAAACCCTTGTCAAAGGTTCGAATGCTCAAAAATGTCTTGCTCTTGAATGCATTAACTTGTAATTGGGAGGGGGGGGGGGTTGTTCGTTTTGACCTGCAACTCATTATTTATGCTGCTTATTTGTACTAAGTTAGAGGGAAATCTTAAATTAGATTTCCAAGTGTCATTTTGAACCTATTTGAAAATATTTTAGAGGTATTTTCATTTCAAAGAGATATGCTTTCTTCGTTGTGGGTCAAAATAACTCCCTCTCTTCTTCCCTTGGGGAAGGTGCGATTGCGCTGGGCGTCTGCAAACAGAGCAAGTAAAATACACGATGTGATTTGTAATTTAGTTCCCAAAAATTTTTTTTTTCACTTAGACATGCCCGCATGGTTGAGAATTGGAATTATGAACACCCTGGCATGTCTGATGCTATTTTTGTATTCCATTGCTTATTATTATTTATTACTTGGATAAGCTGAGTATTCACTTATTTTCAATTCAACAATGTAGTTAATATACATTTTAATCAGTTTAAGTACTCGATATGGTCCTATGTTTTACGTAACCGTTGAGAATGATTTTTTTTTCTTTAAAAAAATGCATCAACACTTCAGTAGGTCTCAACAGGATGAGATACCAACTAGCGTATATTATGAATGTAGGAATACATCGCACGGATCGTGAGTTTAAGGTGAGTATATAATATTTGATCCAAACCCATTATAATCATGGGACGTCTACATCGTATTCCTCGTATTCAGAAACCAGAAAGGCACATAATCATCGCGGAGGGCTGGTTCCTTCCAGGGAAGGCCAGTGACAAATGGCATGGCATTACCGAAAACGGAAGGAAATAGTTCAAGAGTTTCCACTTCTCAACCTTATCGTTTTGTTTATCTCTCTGACTCTGCAATACAAGGGGCGGACGCATGATTGAGTGGATGGGGGAACTGGTAAGTGGAGGTTCATCACGGCATTGTCCCGATGAGAAACGTTAGTGCAGGTCCACCCTTGAAACGGGAATGCTCTTAAGAGGAGGATTAGTCGTATGTCGTCTGTCGTTCAGTGTGGAGCATCATGAAAGTCCTCTTTTTCTTATTCTGTGTGTTGGGAACGAGTTCCGCTGCGAACATTTTGTTTCTTCTTCCCTTCTCAACCAAGAGTCATCGCAATGTGTTCGCCGCTCTGGCAGGGGGATTGGGCGAACGTGGTCACAATGTTACCATGGTGACGCCGTTTTCACCCATGGGTCTTAAAGGAGTGAAGGAGCTGACGGTGCCTGGTGCAATGGAGGCGATGGAAGAAGCCGCGGTTAATATGTGGAAACAGGAGGGGGATGAAGCAACTATCATACCATTAATTCTCAGCGTTGTCAAAGGCGCTGATAAGGCCTGTAGAATGACTTTGGATTGGCCTCCGTTCCAACCTTACCGCAAGGGCGAGGCGAAGGTGGACCTAGTCATATTTTCGGTCTTCGTATCCGATTGTCTCCTCGGTATTATTCCGTCCATGGGGAACGTTCCTTGGATGTATGCAAGCCCTACCGGGTTGCTCCCTCATGTGGCGATCTCTCTTGGACTTCGAATCCCTACCTCTTTCGTCCCCATTTCCATCTTACCCTTTCCAAGTCAGATGTCCTTCTTCCAAAGGGTCCTGAATACCCTTGTTTATCTGGGGATGACGGTGTTCTCTTCCTATTACTACGATCCTGCTGTGGAAACCCTGATCGAGGAATATTTCGATATGAGGATGGATTTGGCAGAGATGAGGAAGAATGCGAGCGGTGTCATCCTTAATACGGATTTCAGCTTTGACACCCCGTTTCCTACTTTCCCTGGGGTCGTCCTTGCTGGAGGCATGCACTGTCGACCCTCAAAACCCTTGTCAAAGGTTCGAATGCTCAAAAATGTCTTGTTCTTGAATGCATTAGTCCTTACTTTGCCAGGGGTGAGTTGGGGAGGGGAGGGCAGGGGGTCTGTGTGGGTGGTGGGTGGTCATTTTGACCCACACCTCATTATTTATGCTGGTTTTATGTACTAAATTATTTAGGAAAATCCTGAAACAAATTTCTAAGTGTCATTAGGAACCGATTTGAATATATCCTAGAAGGATATCGCCATTCCGAAGAGATATGCTATTTTTCTTTTGTATCAACATGTTTTTCCCCTCCCCTTGATAATTACTTTGGGCAAGTAAGAGTTATACAATAAGAAAAAGTACTACCTTAACGACTTTGTCCCATATATACTGCATATTCTATATGTTGTGATAAAATATAGTTTAAAATTTGTTTAATTGCAGAAAAATACAGCTTGCAATGTTGTCATACAAAGCAGTCCTGGTTTTGCCCCTGCAACAAAATAACTTTTTCTGCTCTTTTTTTGCATAGGGAATCTCTGATAATTATTGTTTTAAGCGTCCTTGCCACTACTCTAAACTTATTCAGAAATTTTATATATTCCTGATTTGTACTGTGCATCTGCATGCAAGATCTTCTGTTAGTAAAATCGTCGGATAAAATGTTATGCCACATTTGTACGTTCTTAGTATCACTTTGAAGAAGCCGGACGTGGATTGATTGATCCACAGATTAATGCGAGCACTGGAATTAACTTAATCATTCTAGTTCGCTCACGGATCATATGAATGGTTTTGAACTTTGATAAAGTGTGGTCTTCGACGGTAGGACACTCACCAGAAGAAAATATTCTAACATTTTACTGAATTTTTGCGGTAATGGATTGGTAATATCGAGGGTCTAGGTGCGCTTGGCGTCGTCAAACGGAGAAAAATGCTTAATCAGATTTGTAAGTTGCCCCCGAACATTTCAGAAGACAAGCCCACATGGTTGAGGATTGAAAATATGAACACCCTTGAATGTGTTAAATTATTTGTGTATTCCATTACTTAATTTTCTTGATTTCTTTTGATGAGCTGAGTTGTCACCTATTTCATTTCGACAATGTAGTTAATATAAATGTTAATAAGTTTGAGGACACTAAATTGTCCTAGGTTTTACGCAATCCCAAAAACAAACTTCCTTGAATCAATTTCTAAGTGTAATTTTGAACCTATTTGAAAATATCAAAGGGATATTTTCATTTCGAAGTGATACGCTTTTTTCCTTGTGGGTCAAAATAACTCCCTCTCTTCTTTCCTTGAGGAAGGTGTGTTTGCGCTGGGCAAATGGCAAGTGATATACATGATATTTGTGAATTAGTTCCCAAAAAGTATTATTTTTTATTATTATTTTTTTTTTTTGCAAAATAATAGCCCGCATGGTTGAGAATTGGAATTATGTACATCCTGGCCTGTCTTATGCTATTTGTGTATTCCATTACTTATTATTATTTTGTTTTGGATAAGCTGAGTAGTCACATATTTTCAATTCGGCAATGTAGTTACTAAACATTTTAATCAGTTTAAGGACTCGAAATTGTCCTGTGTTTTACGTAACCGTTGGGAATTATTTTGAAAGAATGCATAAACTTTTCAGTAGGTCTCAGCAGGATGAGAAACCAACTAGCATATATTGTGAATATAGGAGTACATCGCACGAGTCGTGCGTTAAAGGTGGGCATGTAATATTTGATCCAAATCCATTGTAATCATCACATTCCTTGTCTTCAGAAACCAGAAAAGGCACGTAGTCGTCGCGGAGGACTGGTTTCTAACAGGGGTGGCATTTCCGAAAACGGATGGAAATATTTTTGCAAGTTGGCCCTGTTTCATCTCCTCAACCTTCATTTTATTCTAAATTGCCTTCCACCATTTTCATCCTTATTTTATCATTGTATTTTTTTTTATTTATTTCCGGTCGTTGCGTTAAACTACATAACCACTGCAAAAGTAGGAAAAATAATAATTTCTACTTCTGAATAAATGTGACCTTATTACTTTACAGTGCGTAGAGGTCGCGAATTATTATTTTAATAATAAAAAAATGTGACTCTTCAGTACGTTTCAACAAGGTAAGAAAACAAATAGTGAATATTGCGAATATGTGAGAGCATTGTTCTAATCGTGAGTTTAGGCGTTCATGCAATTTGATCTAAACCCATTATTTATCATTGGATGTCTACATCGCATTCCTCGTCCTTATTAAGGAAATAGGTCGAGAGTTAACCCTGTTTCCACTTCTCATCCTTATCGTTTTGTTTATCTCTCTGACTGCAATACGATATGCTACATGGGGCGGACATAAGATCGAGAGGAAAGAAACTGATAGGTTGAGGTTCATCATGGCATACTACTGATAAGAAAAGTTGACGCAGGTCCGCCCTTGAGACGAGAATGCTCTTAGGAGGAGGATTAGTCGTATGTCGTCTGTCGTTCAGTGTGGAGCATCATGAAAGTCCTCTTTTTCTTATTCTGTGTGTTGGGAACGAGTTCCGCTGCGAACATTTTGTTTCTTCTTCCCTTCTCAACCAAGAGCCATCGCAATGTGTTCGCCGCTCTGGCAGGGGGATTGGGCGAACGTGGTCACAATGTTACCATGGTGACGCCGTTTTCACCCATGGGTCTTAAAGGAGTGAAAGAGCTGACGGTGCCTGGTGCAATGGAGGCTATGGAAGACGTCGCGGGCAACATGTGGAAACAGGAGGGGGACGAAGCAGCTATTATACCATTGATTCTCAGCCTTGTCAAAAGCTCTGAGAAGGCCTGTAGGCTGACTTTGGATTTGCCAGTGTTCCAACCTTACCGCAAGGGCGAGGCGAAGGTGGATCTCGTCATACTTTCAGTCTTCTTCTCTGATTGTTTCCTTGGTGCGATTCGGGCCATGGGGAACGTTCCTTGGATGTATGCAAGCCCTACCGGGTTGCTCCCTCATGTGGCGATCTCTCTTGGACTTCGAGTCCCCACCTCTTTCGTCCCCATTCCCATCTTACCCTTTCCAAGTCAGATGTCCTTCTTCCAAAGGGTCCTGAATACCCTCGTCTATCAGGGGTTGTCGATCTTCTTTTCCTATTACTACGAGCCTACTGTGGAATCCCTCGTTGAAGAGTATTTCGGCGTGAGGATGGACTTGTCAGAGATGAGAAAGAACGCGAGCGGCACCATTCTCAATACGGACATTAGCTTCGATACCCCGATCCCTCTTCTACCCGGAGTCATCGAGGCAGGAGGCATGCACTGCCAACCCTCAAAAACCTTGTCTGAGGTTCGAGAGCCCACAAAATGTTTTCAGCATATGCATTAGGCTACGGGGAAAAAAATTGGAATATCGCAATGCCTCACCTAGCCTTTCTAATGTTATTAATTGCAGTAAAGAAGGAAACTGGTTTCGATGTTGAAAATTCCTGACCACGATATGAACCGAGCCTGGTTTATATAGCATCGCGACGATCTCCAATGAATAATTTCATGAGTTTAATTGAAAGATAATCCATAAAAAGTCAATTGTTTTATATTGGATGTCATAGCATCGGGGGGAAAAAGCAGTTGTTTATGTATTGTTTTCAGTATTTAGTAATCAGTATTCAGTAATTGCCGACGATTGGATTCACTTAATCCCAGTGTGAGCTTGGGTCATAATAGTATCCGCGTACCTTGATAAAATACGGTCTTTGGGAAAATGAAATGTTTCACTCATCTGGGACTTTTTTTTCCCAAGTATTGCAGCTTCATTTGGGAATCAGACTATTATATTTTTAATTTTTATTATCTTTTTCTAATAACCATGGACCATGTTTATGTAATCAGAGCCAGCTTCGGTAATTTTGACCCCCATTAAACTGTATCAAGAACTGCCGAGATTGTCTTTGAGTGAAATTGTCGGGGTTTTTTCTTTCTCGATCACGTCTTTCTCTTGAAGCATGCCGACACTGCTTCGCATGTTGCCGCGCGTCGAATGTCGTGAATTGGACAGATTTTGGGGCCGAGGACGCTAGTGCCACACAATTCCCAAGAAAGTCTCATCCAGACAGGCATTTTGTGAATTTCCTCCGTTTGCCGATATTTAGCACTCCCAGTATTTCTTGTTTTTATTTTTTACATTTATATTTATATATATATTTTTTATTATTATCAAATCCCCTCATTTACGAAGCTATATCACCATCGCACCCATTGTCCTCCAAAGAAAAAAAACAAACCATAGAGGCTCTAAAGCTTTAAGTAATGTCTGAGAGCGGTCTTTTTCAAAAAAGAGTCTGTGAAGAATTGACATAGCGTGTCCGAAAACGGATAGAAACGCGCCCGAACCATGAACCTATTTCCATCCTCGCCCGCCCTTATCGTATCGTCATTCAGACGCGCTATACGATAAACCGTAGGGGCGGACATGAAAAAGAGTGGAGGGGAACCGGTAACTCGAGGTTCAACCTGGCCTGCCTCGGGCAAGAAACATCGGCGAAAGTCCGCCCTTGGAATGAGAATGACCTTCAGAGGGAGATCATCTCCTCAGTCCCTGTCATAGATCGTGCAGTGTAGAGTTTGTGCGTGGGACCATGAAAGCCCTCTCTATCTTATTCTGCCTGTTGGGGACGAGTTCCGCTGCGACCATTTTGTTTCTTCTTCCCTTTTCGAGCAAGAGCCATCGCAATGTGTTCGGCGCTCTGGCAGGAGGATTGGCAAAACGTGGTCACAATGTTACCATGGTGACGCCGTACTCGCCCGCGGGCCTTAAAGGAGTGAAAGAGCTGACGGTGCCTGGTGCAGTGGAGGCGATGGAAGAAGCTGCGGTCAACATGTGGAAACAAGAGGGGGACGGAGCAGCTGTTATACCATTGATGGTTGGCCTGCTCAGAGGCGCTGATAAGGCCTGTAGGCTGACTTTGGATTGGCCACCGTTCCAACCTTACCGCAAGGGCGAGACGAAGGTTGACCTTGTCGTGCTTTCGGTCTTCTTATCCGATTGTCTCCTCGGTGTGATTCCTGCTATGGGGAATGTTCCCTGGATATATGAGAGCCCAGCAGGGTTGTTCCCCCAAGTGGGGGTCTCCCTGGGACTTCGAATCCCCACTTCCTTTGTTCCCGTCCCCAGCTTAGCCTTCCCCAGTCGGATGTCCTTTATACAAAGGGTTCTGAACACCCTCGTCTATCAGGGGTTCTCGATTTTCGTTTCCTATTACTACACCCCTGCTGCAGAGTCGCTCATCGAGGAATATTTCGGTGTGAGGATGGATGTATCAGAGATGAGAAAGAACGCGAGCGGCATCATCCTCAATACTGATCTCATTTTCGACACCCCGTTCCCTACTCTCCCCGGGGTCGTCCAGGCTGGAGGCATGCACTGTCGACCCTCCAAACCCCTTCAAAAGGTTCGGAACCCCAAACTTGCCTTGTTCTTGAATGCATAAAACAAGGAGGAAATGTAATGGGACTACCTTGGCAGCATTCTTTTCATACATATTTTCATTGTGGTGAGAAAAGCTTAAATATTAAATTTCATGGCCATTATATGAGATAAATCTGTCTTTTAACGTCGCAACGAAACACAATCAATTTCCATGCCCTTTTTTTTTCAAGAAATCCCTGAAAATTCGTTTTATAGTTCTTGACGCCCTTACCACTGCTTGAATCGTACCGTATGTAGGCATGTGAGATCTCCAGACTCGCCTGATCGATAGGGACAATGTCCCTTCTGAACTGCTAGATGTCCAACCTTTACTGGGGTGGCTACATGAAGCCTCTGAATATCTTATAAATGTCGAGTCGTGTGAAGGACTTGCCGATGGTGTCAAGATGAGCTGAGCCTCTTTTATGATACGTTCCTAGAGTAAACCGTCTTTAACCCTGTAACTTCCGTTCAGAGTTCAATGAACCCTGAAAGAAACTTGAACGTTTGCATGAGCGTTTGCTGCGTCGCAAGTTTTTCAAGTCCGGTATCCCATCTGTTTTAAGCAAATGATAAACCAGGTTGTAATACAAGGTAGTTACAATGTTAAAGATTCGGAAATCCTTACGTCCTTTGGATGCCATCGTAACCAGATGATGTGAGATACTATTTTTAACCCACCTGAATCATGCTTTAGTATAGTAATAATTCTGTCATAAACAATTTGCGTCATTTTATCAGTAGGTGCGGTAACGCCTGTCACCAATCTTACTCCTTTCCTTTGCAAAGTTCTAGCTACTCGTATTCCTTTCTGAGAGCACCAACAGGAACGAAGTTAGGAATTTTTATTCCTCTTAACTCTGATTCTCTCCAGCTGAGACGGATAGAATAGTGGTGAACCCAAAAACCTTGGCTAAACCATAAGTGTTTTCCTGTCATACTTATCGGTTTGTTTATCTCCCTGACTCCTCAATATAATAAGCTGCAAGGGGCGGACATGTGATCTGGAGCAGAGGAACTGGTAAGTGGTGTTTAATCCTGGCACAACCTTAGTAAGAAACGTTGACGCAAGTCCACCCTTGAAGGGAGGATATGCTCTTCAGAGGAGAATTAGTCGTCTTTTGTCTGTCATTCAGTGTGGAGCACCATGAAAGTCCTCTCTATCTTATTCTGCCTGTTGGGGACGAGTTCCGCTGCGAACATATTGTTTCTTCTTCCCTTTGCGAGCAAGAGTCATCTCAATGTGTTCGCCGCTCTGGCAGGGGGATTGGGCGAACGTGGTCACAATGTTACCATGGTGACGCCGTTTTCATCCATGGGTCTTAAAGGGGTAAAAGAGCTGACGGTGCCTGGTGCCGTGGAGGTGATGCAAGAAGCCGCGGTCAATATGTGGAAACAAGAGGGGAACGAGGCAGCTTTTATACCGTTGATTGTTGGCGTTCTGAAAGCCTCTGAGAAGGCCTGTAGGCTGACTTTGGATTGGCCACCGTTCCAACCTTACCGCGAAGGCACGGCGAAAGTGGATCTGATCGTGCTTTCAGCTGCCTTCATGGATTGTTTCCTCGGTCTGATTCCGACTTTGGGGAACGTTCCTTGGATATATGCGAGCCCTGCCAGTTTGTTTCCCCACTTGGGGCTCGCCCTGGGACTTCGGATCCCCACCTCCTTCGTCCCTCTTGCCGTGTTGCCCTTTCCCAGTCGGATGTCCTTCTTCCAAAGGGTCATAAATACCCTTGCTTATCTGGGGATGTCGAAATTCTCTTCCTATTACTACGATCCCATTGCGGAGTCCTTAATAGAAGAGTATTTCGATGTGAAGATGGATGTGGCGGAGATGAGGAAGAATGCGAGCGGTATCATCCTCAATACAGACCTCAGCTTTGACACCCCGTTCCCTACTTTCCCTGGGGTCGTCCTTGCTGGAGGCATGCACTGTCGACCCTCAAAACCCCTGTCAAAGGTAAGACTGCGCCAGACCTTCATGGCCGTTTAGACTAAAAATAAATAGAATTGGGCGTTTTTTCCACGGGTAAGCCTGACCTTGCCAAAAACTGAAGATTGGAGACATACTTCATTGCGTCTATTGGTTTTTTTTTGTGTTTTTTTTTTCTCCGAATTTTTTCTCATTACATTTTTTACTTGTTCATTGTGTCCCGCTGTGCACGTCTCACTATAAACGAAGCTCCGTCTCGTTTCGACACCGCACTAGTAATACAGAACGCGTCAAAAATCTTCCATTTCCCCAAATGTTATAGAATATTCTGGAATGTCTAAAAGACCATTCTCTATAGCTCGAGTGCTGATCGGTCTGTGTTCATTCCATATGCGTTAGCTTCTATTATAACTTCTGAGATATGGCTTTACCCATGCATCAGCGTTCCGAGATAATCTTCCTCTTTTCCCGTATGTTGGGTCTAAAGCTAGGATTGACGGCCATGGCGAAAGCGATCAAGTGTGACAAGAGGTCCGTGTAGTATCGGCTCGATCGATGAAAGGAATGCAAAAATCTGACAGATTCGACTCGTGACTCGTTCCAGCCGACCGCATGCAACGACGCCAAAGCAGGATGAACGGATTCTTTCGCTCTCCGATCGAGAAACGTTCGCAACGAGCCGTGACATCGAAAACCGTTTGAAGAGAATAGAATTAACCAGAGGCTAATTCGGATCCGATTGAATGAGCAGGGGCGAAATTTAGTCATTCGATGCCCAAACCTCTGCTCATTGAAGACCATGGAAACGATCGTTTGATATCTGCAGAAGCCCATTTGTTTACTGATTGGGACCATATGAGACAACAGTGTGTCTGAAACAGGTCGCATCTGGAATCTGCCGAGGCCAAACAAAGTCCTACGAACCGTAAAGCACTCCGCCAATCAATGTTTGGAGTTGCTTTTCGATCAGGGTCTCCCTGGGACTTACCAAAAAATAAATCGTAAAGGGACTGAGTGACCTTTCTCAGATAAAATCTGTGCAGTATTGGTTTTCCGTGTTTGAAAACTAACGCTTTGAACAATAAATGTATGAACTAATATGAAAATCATTTTTCAAAGTCTTTCCCTTTCCTTAACCTCAATCTCATCCCCCCCCTCCCCCCATCTCTACGGGACTCATTAGCGTTAAGCCCATAGCTTAACCGACGGATTGCCTTCGGGTCAAGCTTACCGTTTTTCGTTCAAAATGAACTCAATCCTCGACTTACCCTATAAGTAAGTCCCAATTAACCCTATAAGAATTTCACAGTGGTCTTCGAGACGTTTCGTCGAGGACGTATAACTTTAGACCGTTTAAAGGCCAATTTCCAGTTTCATGAACCATTTCACTGCGGACCTGGAACGTTACGCCTATCTAAAGTTCCTCGAACCATCTTCGCTTGTTCCGAGGAAAGAATGCCTCTAGGAAGCAGGAAGTTGCAAGTTCGGCGTCGTCTTAATTTAAGAATATCCAGATTATATGTAGCTATATCTCACCGAATCGATCGACCACTGCCAACCACGGTTTCTGTCGCGGTTCATCTCATGAACTCAGCACAGAAAAGTCGCTTACGTTGAAAAGCAGAATATGCCAGACACCGGTCGAAGCAGTCGCGAATCTCGCGTAACGCCGCCACGATATCCCGCAACACTAGGAGACGGGACCGGGGCCAGCACGGTAAACCGAAATGTACAGCTAATCTTTTTTAATGGCGATATGGTGCATCGTAAACAACAAGAATGGCACTGTCATTTCAAGTCACAATCCTTCTGATGGTTTGCCTCTTCCCTCCGAAATCCCCCCCATGAGAGGCTATCCGGGGGGGGAAACCCAAATGAAGTTGACATCTTCAAATTCAGAGTTCTCCACCACCCCTGGGTGTGAAACTGCAAAATTGTTGCAGGGATTCTGTTTTGAGAGGTGGAGACGCATGCCGAATTCCTGGTTATACTCTCGAGAGAAATACAAGGCGGTTGTATTTTCTTAGGGGAAGGGGCTGAAGAAAGGGTAATAGGCGATACCGGGCCTGTTGCTTTCCACCTTCGCTCGCCCTTATCGTTATTATCACTTGGACCCACAATGAGATAAGGTCGCTGGGGGCGGACATGAAACGGGGAGTAGGGGAACTGGTAAGTCGGGATTCATCCTGGCCTGCCCTCGGCAAGAATCATCGGCGAAAGTTCGCCCTTGAAACGAGAATGCCCTTAAGAGGAAGGAGCTCTGGCATTGTCGCCAGTCGTGCAGTGAACCTAACACAGTCTGTGAGTGTGGCGCCATGAAAGTCCTCTCTGTCTTATTCTGCCTGTTGGGGACGAGTTCCGCTGCGAACATTTTGTTTCTTATTCCCTTCTCGACCAAGAGCCATCGCAATGTGTTCAGCGCTCTGGCAGGGGGATTGGCAAAACGTGGTCACAATGTTACCATGGTGACGCCGTTTTCACCCATGGGCCTGAAAGGAGTGAAGGAGCTGACAGTTCCTGGTGCAGTGGATGAGGTGGAAGAAGCCGCGGGCAGCATGTGGAAACAAGAGGGGGACGAAGCAGCTATTCTCAAATTTAAGTTTGGCCTGCTCAAAAATGCTGATAAGGCCTGTAGGCTGACTTTGGATTGGCCAGTGTTCCAACCTTACCGCAAGGGCGAGGCGAAGGTGGACCTCGTCATACTTTCGGTCCTCTTATCCGAATGTTTCTTCGGTGCTATTCGGGCTATGGGGAATGTTCCCTGGATGTATGTGAGCCCTTCTGGAGTGTTCCCCCAAGTGGGAACCTCCCTGGGACTTCGAGCCCCCACCTCCTTCGTCCCTCTTTCCATGTTTCCTTTCCCCAGTCAGATGTCCTTCTTCCAAAGGCTTCTGAACACCCTCGTCTATCAGTGGTTCTCGACCTTCGTTCCCTATTATCACGACCCTGCTGCCGAGTCCCTCATCGAGGAATATTTCGGTGTGAGGATGGATGTATCAGAGATGAGGAAGAACGCGAGCGGTATCATCATCAATACGGACCTCAGCTCCGATACCCCGTTTCCTACTCTCCCCGGGTTCATAAAGGCTGGAGGCATGCACTGTCGACCCTCCAAACCCCTTCCAAAGGTTCGGAAACACAAATATGCGTTGTTCTTGAATACGTAAAAGAAGGGAAAAGTAAAATATATTTCCGGTTTTCTTATTCGTTATGATGAAATAAGCTTCACTTTAAGTTCATGACCACCATATGAACTAAATGTGGCGCTTAACCTCGCAGCAAAACGAAATCAATTTCCTTGCTCATTGTCTGTATGGAATCTGTGAAAATCCGTTTTATAATCCTTGAAGACCTTACCCACTGCCTGAAAAAAAAAATTGTTCATAATTATATTTTCTTGTATCGCACTTTAAATCAACATGTATGATCTCGAGGTCTCCACTTGCTTGACTGTAGGACGATGTTCACAAATGAATAGTCAAATGTTCTATCTTCATTGGAGAACCCTTATTGGAGAGCCTTATAAATGTCGAGACATCTTAAGGGTTTGCTGATATTTTCAAATTGATCAGGAAGCTGGAGTGTCACAGACCTCAGAAACTTCGCTAGGACATTGATCATTTCTTCTTCTTCCGGTTTGCCGGTTTCCGTCAACCGCTGCAGAATTTTTCCTATTCGTTGACTCGGTTCAGGATTATTTATGGGCCTACGTTGCGATTCTCCACGTCTCTGACTTGATTCTCCTACATGGAGAACTCATTCTGCGGCGCGTACTTGTCTTCGTCAGACATTTCTATCACTAGCCTGGAAGGAGGAATGAAATCGGCTATGATATTAGACTTTTGATTCCCCCTGTAGTTATGATTATCCGAAAACTGATAGAAATGAGCTTAATTCAAAAAACCTTGCTAAAACATGAGCGTGTTTTCCACTCTCGTCCGTATCGTCTTATCTCTTAGACCGACCCCCCCACCCCCTCGGTATGGAACGTTGGCGCAGGTCTCCCTTGAAACGAGGATGCTCTTCAGGGAGAGATTAGTCGTCTTTCGTCTGGCGTTCAGTGTGGGGCACCATGAAAGTCCTCTCTATCTTATTCTGTGTGCTGGGGACGAGTTCTGCAGCAAATATTTTGTTTCTTCTACCCCTGGCGACGAAGAGCCATCGCAATGTGTTCGCCGCTCTGGCAGGGGGATTGGGCGAACGCGGTCACAACGTTACCATGGTGACACCGTTTTCACCCATGGGCCTTAAAGGGGTGAAAGAGCTGACGGTGCCTGGTGCGGCGGAGGCGATGGAGAAAGCCATGAACAACATGTGGAAACAGGAGGGGGACGAAGCAGCTATTATACCGTTGATGTTCGGCGTTATGAACAGCTCTGAGATGGGCTGTAGACTGACTTTGGATTGGCCTCCGTTCCAACCTTACCGCGAGGGCACGGCGAAAGTGGACCTAATCGTGCTTTCACCCGTCTTAGCGGATTGTCTCCTCGGTGTGATTCCGGCTTTGGGGAACGTTCCTTGGATGTATGCAAGCCCTACCGGTTTGTACCCCCACGTGGGGGTCTCTCTCGGGCTTCGAGCCCCCACCTCCTTCGTCCCTCTTGCCATGTTACCCTTTCCCAGTCAGATGTCCTTCTTTCAAAGGGTCATAAATACCCTTGCTTTTTTGGGGATGACGGAATTCTGTTACTATTACTACGATCCCATTGCGGAGTCCTTAATTGAGGAGTATTTCGGTGTGAGGATGGATGTGGCGGAAATGAGGAAGAATGCGAGCGGTATCATCCTAAATACGGACATAAGCTTCGATGCCCCGTTTCCTCTTCTTCCTGGGATCGTTCTTGCTGGGGGCATTCATTGTCGACCCTCAAAACCCCTGTCAAAGGTAGGAGTGCGCCAAAACTTTCATGGCCGATTAGACCAATTTTAGTTCTTTGATTAGGGCGGTTTTACACGGGTAGCCAGACTTTGTCCCAAGCGGTAACTTTCAAAAACGTTCGTGTGACTTGATGAAATAATTTTTTTAAATGAAACATTTGCCTTTCTATTTTCTTGATTTTCCCCTCATTCGTGGGGAGACGACCTCACGAGTAACGGTATATTATCCTTTGCCCTCTGCGTTTTCTTCTTTTTCAATGAGATGAGCAACTCAGGAAGCGCTTCTTTTCCTCCCTTGCACATTATGCTGCATAGGCGCCGAACCCAGGGGGGCAAAGGGGCACGTGCCCCCCCAACTATATTATTGAGGGGGCAACGCCCCCCCAAGAATGGCAAAATTTCAACAAAGGCACATGGAAAATTGAAAACAAAAATGCTGCTTCACGAAAGAAATAAAGTATGATTTTCCTTTCTGTTTTGAGCTCCAACTGGGGGAGATCCCCTAGTCACCCCGTACGGGTATGGGGTGGAAGGGCCATGCCCAGCACCCCCCC